>CM046545.1:3441308-3611308 GCA_024713555.1 Spirodela polyrhiza | reverse complement strand
TTGCAGCAGTCCATAGTGTCTCCAAACTAGTTTGAATGCTCACTGTTCTGCGACCTGAACTGCTGCCATTATCTAGGCAACAGCCCACAAGTCCGAATAATCACAACGGCTTCCAAGAAACTATGACTCTAATGGATAGAGCTATATTATAATGGCGAAATGAAACTTCGCCTGCTTGTAGAAAAGCTGTGTTCGCGGCTAGCAAGCATGGGAACAGACTTCCGCATGAAGGATCCTTCCATACATATGTCGGTTTAGGGAAATATTCAGGGGACATGTTGGAACCCATCCATCTACTATATAGAGATAAAGGAAAGTATGGTCTTGTTTTCTTTAGAGCAAGCCAGCATCGTTTCTGTAGCTCACTGAAAAAAATCTGTCCACTATCATTTTATATCGATAATTAGTTCAACTTTATGCCTGCCAATATTCTTTGACTGCCCTCGACTATTTAAGAGTTGGTGGCTGGATGTTGATTTATAATGAAGTTTATTCTTGAGGAAGATTAAAATCATAATTCCTGACTATTTGAAAACCTTAATCATTGTGGTAAATACAGGGTTAAAGTCCTGGGAGGAGAGTAAAATTGGGAAGGGTTACCTGAGAACTGTTGCGCATCAACACCAATGTAGAAGTAGGTTGACCTGAGAATGAATGAAATACGAAAGAGAACTTGTGCAGTTTTTTTCTTCAATGCGGAATAATTACTGTATTTGAGGGCCTAGGATAAGAAACAAAGTATGTGCATTTTTTCCCCCCCTCTATAATTCAGGTACTAGTCAGTTCAGCTTTCTCTGTGACAGGGTTCTGCGTTGACTTTTGATGTCTGATTCGTCTGTGGTTTTGTAAATGGTACATCCGTCAGCCTGGTCTCTCCTCATCACCCTATATTTATTCTCTGGTAAACATGTAACAACCAGTTTGTAGGCCTTAAACAAAATTACCAATTTCTTTGTATTGAGAACCATGTTTATAACAACCATGATCTAAATTGGACCAAGCTGAAGTTAAGAGCTTTATTTATACACTTTGGTGCTGGACGTCTCCAGCCTTGTTGCTGTTACAGAACGAACGGAAATGTGTACCTCAGGAGGCCGGGTAGAGGCCAGAGATAGCGAGAGATGAGAGAAGCGAAAGAATAGTTTCCATAGGGATTTACCCTCTGTTTTCACCACTATGAGTTGTTTACCTCTCGTCTCTGCCATGCAGAAACCAGCAAAACAATTAAGGCAACTCTCGCTTGGATGGTTTATCAATGGTACCTTATCTTTTTGTATGAAACAATAGGGTAAAATTGGCACCGCAATTATGTTCCAAATAATTGAGTACTAGGACTTGAAATTCACAAATGAAAGAAGATTCAAGGGTGGGGGTGGTGGTGATGATGTTGGCATCACCTGAATGAAATAAATTCATAACCACATTTCTGAGTGTATAGAAAATGTGAGTTATGAGAGTTTTTGTTACCTTAAATCCGCAGAGGTTCGAAAACTTGTCCCTTGAGTTCACAAGAGTTTGGTCCTAGGTCCACATAACCAAGGGGTTTCTTTGAATCCATAGAGGAAACTGGTGATGTAGCCCATGATGTGATAGCCCATGATGAGAGAGTCAAAGACGAAGAAGTTAGAGGCCTAACTATGAATTTGGGCCATAAAGGAAAAGTTACTTTATGGCCCAAGTAGTCACATTTATTAACCTAGAGGTCCAAAAGTTACTTTATATCTCTTTCATGCAAGAATATACTTTAGACCTTAGTAGTAAATGTTGTTAAGCCGTTTCAACTCATTTTAGGAATGTTAGAGTATGTTCCTTACTTTATGTCACTTCCTCCTCTCTAGAGGGTACTTTATGTCTCAATCATTATAGAATATACCTTAGACTTTAACTTTCAATGTTGACATAGTCTATTCTAAGTCATGTTAGGACAGTCATAATTTATTCCCAAGATCTATTTTGACTTTTGGAAGCACCCCACCCTCTTTTTGACACATATAACAACCTCATTGTAACTTGAGAAGGATGTTTTTGTGAAGTATTAATTTTTTCTTTTTAGTGAGAGTTTGCCCCACTTTACTTGTGGATTCAGGTGCCCCCTTGTGAATTCAAAGGTTGAAACATTGAATTTGTAGATTAAGAGGTTGATTTATTCTCCAAATTTTGAGTTTTACATATTCAAAGTCAAATAGTTGTTTTCCACAATTACTATTGTGTCAATTGGAATCCACTAATAAAGAAGAGAACATTCAAAAATGAAACAAACTTTGAATTCTATTGATCAAAAGTAGAATGCCTTTGGGGCTACATGATGAGCATTTATATACTTTGAAAAGATATAACTAACTTACAAAAAAATTAAATCATTATAGATCCTAAAAAAATAAATTTATTAAAATAGCCTTATAATTCAGGAGGCTATGTTGAGAACATCATTAACTAACTACATTTATTGAAGTAGTTGAAAATGGCCCTAAAGTTAAGAAAGGTTTGTTACTAATGTAGACAATATGACATCCACATCAAGTAATGCAGATAATATGACATCCACAATCAACTACTTTTAATTTTTAGACCACCTTTCACATTTATATCAGTTTCTATATTTAGCCTTTTCAATTTTAGACTACCATGTATATTTAATGTTAGATCAGATTCTATACTTCTCTCTTTCTATTTATATCACCCTTATCTTTAGACTCTTTCTATCTTAGACACCACCTTTTATGTTACCTTCTTTATACATCCTATTTCATTTTATTTTAGGCCTCTTTCTCTTTCTAACCCCTTTCAACATTCTTCTCCCTCTTATTTTTAAATTTTCATTTGAAATTCAAACTTTGGTGCCCATTTCACATGCCATAACCTACTTAAGGACCCCCCTATATCCCAAAAGGCATTCAAATTGTTATCAATATTTTTTCGTGAGTTTCTTCTTCTTGAGAGATTTTCCTCTTTGATTGGTGGACTCCAACATCATTGTGGACTTAGGGAACTAGCTTCTTAATTTTGTGTGCTTAGAATTAGTCCTTGTGGATTTAAGAGACTTGTCTTTATTTTGTAGACTAAAGACGAGAATGCTCCATCAGAGGTCATGACTTTTGAGGGTTTAGGACATGATTGCAACTACTTTTTCATCAATTTCTTTATTAGCATGCCCAAATAAAGCTACTCTCCACTATTGACTACATTAGTTACAAATGTCTTTAATAAAAGATTGACAAAAATAAGAAAAACACAAAAAAAGGATGCATTGAAATTTAGGCACATTTAACATATGCTAAATCCACTATTAGGTCAACTCAATTCGACTTTTGACCAAATAGTCTTCACGCCTCCTATTTTTTTGGATAATTTGAATTATGGTGAAATTGGGCTCCATCAAGGGATGGCCTCTGAAGACTAACAACCCCTAAAAAAGATATTACGTTAAAAAAATAGATTATGAATAATATAAAACTAATAAACTATGAAAGGTGAAAATATTCATATTCAGATTACAATATCTAAAGAGAATCAACTTGTAAACTCTAGAAGTAAAAGATTTTTTGTTTAGACTATAGAAGAACATAATTGACTATGACTGTTGAGGTAGTCCTTGGACAGAGCTTTCATTACTTTTGGTGGCCCAATAACATATTTGGACCCAATAACATATTTGCATCAATCTCTCCTACTTCAAAAGATAATGTCCAAAAACTCTCCGCAGAGTTACCATAGCATTTGTAGATATTATAGACATTGAATTTCTTTGAAATATTTCTCTTAAAAAAGTTTGATTAGGTAGTGTTATATTAATGCATTGAAGTACCTTGAATAATTCATATATCCTAGGTTTCAATTTGTTGTGTGTTTTTGCTATTTCATGATTTAGGGTGCTAAAATTTGTGTTTCACCTATTATGGATGCAGAAGGCCACTTTATCCTTTCCTCTATGATTCTTAGGAAAATATGAAATGAGGAGATGGTTTAGCTCGTTGTCCATTTGAGTTAGCACAACAAGTTATGTTTTACCTATTCTACACAATTGAGATTGGGCTTGTCTTAGTATAGATTTGATCAATAGATTTGTACTTCAATGGTTGACTCTCTTTGGATTCAATGTGTGAGATTGGGGTCTCACCTTGGGACTCAAATTGCTCCATTTCATCTCCATCTTTAGGGTCAATTGACTCCTCCATTCTATGTTCAGTAGGAAGACTGGTAAAAATGTGAGAGTAAGAACATTTTCAACTTTGTTATCCCAATTTCATTTGCTATTTTCTTCAAAAATGACATATTGGCTAATATAAAATGTGCTGTTGACCGGGTCAAAATAGTGATAAGCCTTAGAGCTAATCTCATACTCAATGAAAACTATAGGTTAACCTTGGTTTTCAAGCTTCCTCTATCATCCTCTAGTACATTTCACATGCACAATTGAGCCAAAGACCTGCAAATGCCTAATATGGGGCTTTCTGTCAATCCATTTCTCACATGGAGTCAACCCTCGCAAGCTATTAGTAGAAGATCAGTTTAGGAGATAAATTGAGGTACTTATAGCCACTCCCCACAATTCTTGGAGCAATTCTTTCTCCTTCAGCATGCTTCTAACTAGGAACATAACTATCTTGTTCTTCCTCTCCACAATTTTGTGACACACAAAATTCGTTGAATTTGTAAAAAACAAACTCCCCTCCTCTATCTGATCAAAGACATTGAATTTTGGAATTCTTCTCTACCTCAATTAGTGCTTTAAAATGTTTGAATTCTCTGAGAGTATTAGACTTGGCCTTTAGCATGGCCACCCATATCACTCGAGAATTTTCATCCACAATTAAATGAAAATACATGCTTCCCCCTAATGTGGATGGGGTAATTGGCTCACATAAATCGACATGAATGAGCTCTATGTCTCTGAGGCTTGGAAGGAAGAGGCATGTGAAAACAAAGTCCGATGTTACTTTCTAGTCACATAGCTATGATATATCTGATTAGGTACACTAATTTGAGGAAGCCCATGGACTAATTACTTGCTTGTCATTTCCTTCAATACATGAAATAAGATGCCCAAATCAAGAGTGCCACAACCAATTATTAGAGTCTTCAGTAAGCAGGTCGTGAGCTTCAACTAGAGTCTTCAGTAAAAAATGGTTAATTTTCCACCATGTACAGTCATTTGACAGCCTTCTCCATCTAGACGACCGAGACTGAGGATATTTGTCTTCAATTGAAGAAGATTAGAATATTTGTGAGATGAAACTTGCCTCCATTCTACTGATTGACTAGAAGACTCCCACAACCATCAATTTGCACTCTGAACTTCACAACTTCTAATTATTGTTCCACCAATTCTTCAAAGAGACATTCAAACATGATTCATGTTTGCCCCTATGTCAAGATACCAGAGGTCTAAGTCATTGAGCTAAGTCTCCATGCCCTGAAGCAGCAACTCACATTCTCTTCCACCACAATCATCAAGAGAGAGGACTCTGCCACCAATGCAAAAGAATCGACCACATATGCCCATTCTACCTTCTCAAACACTCGTAGGCAAAGTGCCCAAACTTCTTGCAATCGTAACATTAGATTTGAGATTTGTTAAATTGCTTCTTCCCTTCTTCATAAAGTTTTCTTGATGGGTACATGCCATGAAAACCTTTAAGAGAATTTTGTGGCCTACAATAGGGATCACGACAATGCCAAGGCCTCTAATATCCTCTCAAGTTACCTTATATGGGTTGGAGGATCAAATAGAGAATGTAAAAAGGGACCTACTATATTCTTCTCACAATACACTTACACTCTTAAAAATTAAGGGGAGATTTTCAAACACAATATGCTCTAATGCTGAATCTTGGTGAACACTAATAAAAATGGGAGTGAATGAATATCTAAGTCTATATCAAACCTGGAGTTTTAGTCTTTTATTGTAATCTTATGACTTTTTACTTAGACTGATGTGATACCATAGAACTCTAGATTAGTGTGTGATCTAAGAATTTAAACCTTTATTTATATAGCCTTGAAGATTTAATCTAAAACTCTAGATTATGCATGCTAAGACTTTGTGAGTTTAATATTGCTACCACTATCAAAAGCATCTCTAATAATTTAGTCCATCATCATATTAATTTAAAGGGAAAAAACTTTTGTCATATTTGAGTGGAACTTCACTCACAAGTAATCAGATGTATTGATATAAATCAAGTATGAATCACTAACATAAAGATTATATCACAATGTGATTTAATATGCACATAATTTATCCTCTTTATTGAGTATAGAGAGAATAAGGCTAGTAATTAATATCATAGATGAGGGTGATAAACCTCACCTTAAAACCTAACCCAAAATTATAAAGCTCTAAGTTTCAAAGCTACCTTATGGATCCTAAATTATCAATTAAGAAAGCAAAAGTGGTGCTAACATTGATAATTAATCAAATTCAATTGATGAAGGTTTCTCATGTGTCATCTTGGAAGATTCATTGTGAATTATTAAAATATAATTTATTTCTAACTCTTTATCGAAAACTATTAAGCACACAAAACAAGTTCTTAATGATAGGGATTCACATAGCCTGAACTTTGCAATTGAATCTTTAAAGTATTAGATGAGTATAGGTCTAACAAAATGATTTGATTATTTGCAATAAAAAATTTTCATTAAATGAATACAAATAAAATTAAATAAAAGTTGAAACCTTAGATGCAATTAAGAGAGAAACCCAAAACTTGATACATTTAATGAGAAACCATATATTAGTAGTATAAGTCCTAAAACCTTAAACTTATACATATAATACTACACCCAAACTCTAAGCATTAAAACATTTAAGGCTTCAAACTAAGCTCTAACCCTAATATCATATCCATAAAGCCATAAACCTAAACTCTAAGTTCAAAATAATTAACGAAAAGCAATAAACTTATGAATTATAACCACAAGCACTAAACTACAAAACCTTGGGGAGTAAAATTTAAATCCAATATACTCTAATGACAATACTCCAAATGAAAAACCTAAAAAATAAAGCAAAATATCCTACATTACAAAATTGTAAAACCTAAACTTTAAGCATTAAACCCAAACTAATAAATATGAAGCCACAAACCAATAAATCAGAAACCATAAATGGTAAACCCCAAACACTAAACCATAAACCATAACCTACACAATGTACCAAAATATTCTAATCATAAATCCTACTCCAAACACTTCACCAAAAATAATAATTCCAAAGCCATAAACCAATAAATAAGAAACACTAAAGGCAAAATTTAAAAACAATATTCTCTAAAGCCTATACTCCAAATAAACAACCTAGAAAATGAACAAAAGCATCTTAGACTGTAAAATTGTAAGCCCCAAACTCTAAGCACAAAACCCAAAATTGTAAATCCAAAGCAACAAACCAATAAATTACACTATAAACCATAACCACTAAAAGTTAAACACAAGCTTTTATGCATATAATCAGAAGAACAAGTGAGGATGAGAAGAAATACCAAACCAAAAAGAAACTTAATATCCCGAAATAAGCTTTCTAAAACATTATAATTTTGTGGAAAACACAAAATATAGGTGAAATTGTAACAAAAGGAAAAAGGCAAAATGCTAGTTCCTCATGAAAGATTGGTGCAAAAGAGAAAAGAAAGACAAAATCATCTGGAAATTGGCTAATCTCACTAAGGCCAATTCTGTGCTGCCCAAGATTTAATTGTAGCATCCGTAGCATGATTTGAAAAAAAAACCAAAGGAATGCAATTTACTGCATTACTATTAAAAGAAAACCAAAATGAAGAACAGAAGAAAGTGCATTACTAGCAAAAGAGAAAAATGAAGTGTAGGGAGAAACATGCAGGCTTTTTCCCCCAAAACTATGATGTCCCTTATGAAAGCTGAAATGGCCATTAGATCAGATCCATATGTTGAGCATGACACTTCCAGGATCTAACATTCACAATGATGCTACAAGATTCACAGCTATGATTCAAAATGTAGATAACATATACTATATCTATATTCTACTATAGTGAAAGTCAATTTAGTTTGATTGGAAACATTGAAATTTACAAAGACATTAAGGATTAGGATCAAGATGACCATATAAATCAATATATGTGGAGCACGGCAGATCTAGGATCTAACAAGCATAGTGCTGTTACAAGATTCACAACTATGATTAGAAATGTTGATAATAATTACTGTATATATATTTGACTTTTATGAAAGTTGAGTTTAGTTCGATTAGGCACAATGAAATATAAAAGACATTAAAGTCTTGGATCAACACGACCACATCATTTTGGATACAAGATTCACAAATATGCATCTCTAATTTGAAATGTAGATAGCAATTACTAAATACACATTCTACTTTAGTAAAAGTCGAATTTAATTCGATTAGACACAATTTAAATCGAGGAATTAAAATTGTGGGATGCCTAGGGGTTTAGGATACATATGGACTTAGTAATGTAAAATTACAAATTAAAAAAGTGGGAATGACCTAGGGGTCATGGCAAACAATGGAAACGAAAGAATCCCCTATACAGTAACCCGGATGTCATATCTGGGGGTTTGTCTCAATAATTACAAGGCATTAACCCTTGAAAACAAGTTACACATTCAAATGAGATCATTAATGCAACTGCCATTCAACACTATGAATCCCTAAACAAAAGAAACGTTGACAATATCTTCTTAGTTTTCTCATGGTGCATTGATATAGGAGATGCGCAAAGTCTACTCACGAACATGTGGCACTTTCATTATTTCTTGGGAAGATATTTTATGCAAAATCTTATTGTCGTCCTTAAAGTATTTTTAATACAATGATCTCTATAGTTAAGAACATAAAAGATCAAAATGAACAAAGAATAGCAGATTGGAAGTATTTTAAATAATAACTGACACAAAGAAGGCAGAATGGCAACCAGACTTTGCAATATCTAATTACAAACAATGTGAAGAAGGAAATCAAATAGTGGTGCTAAAACATTGATGTTTTCTCCAGTTCCTGGTAAATATAGATTGAAAGAAAAATTCAAATGTATTAGTTTTCTATGTAGTCTTCTAGTCCCCAAGATCAGACACTATCCTTGAATCCCTCAATGCTTTTGTTGAGAATGGCTTTTTATGAGATTTGCATGATTGTCAACATTTCTTTTGTTTCAACACCAAACTCTAAGTCTTGAGACTAGCCCTAGACCCTAGAAAAAAATATGCTAATCCAAAATTGTAAACCCAAAATCTTGTATCCTAAAAAACCTAAACACTGATGTGAGACAGAGAATGGAAATGTTGATTTTGAGCAGCAAGAGAAAGGTTCAGGAAAGAGAGAGTGGACAACCGATGATGACTTGGTTGCTGTTTTTCTCTTTTTTTCACAAATAGACAGGTTCCGAAAAAGAATTCTTCATAAGCAAGAAAGTGCAAGAAAGACATGTTTGATCATTCATGCATCGCAATGAAAATTCTAAGACCAGGCAACGGACCCTGGAAGTGGGGAGGATGAGAAGAAGAATAGCCAAATTGAAATAAAACACCTAAATATCTCAAACTTCTTCCTCTAGAAAAAATATTATATTTGTCAAAGGTAATGAAGTAGATTTCAGAAAAAGTAAATCCACAGCACTTTTTAGCATTATGTAGCAGATGAAGAAAACCACAACTCTCCATGAATAACAAAAAAATAAGAGTAGGCAATCAAAGGTCAAATTATGCACATAAAACTTGCCAAAATTAACAGCATTTAGGGAGTAAAAGCCTCAACTCTCGAAATAACCATGTGACATTCATTCTACATGAGAAAATAGGCCATCAAAATAAAAACTAGCAAACACTTTGTAATTGTGGGGAAGAAAAGAGGAAAAAAATAACAAAAGCTCACTTTGTTCACATTTCTACCTTTCAGCACCGACATGCTTTATTTCTGATTCAACCCATTTATGACTCAGTATAGATAAACACCTAATAAAAAGCATAAGAAAAATGTACTGCCTATGGTGAAACAATAGTAAAAAAAGATTGATTAAAACACCAGTTATTCTCAAGTGAAAATTTGTAAAAGAAATAGAGGTCTACATTTGGAAAAACCTCACGTCACTCAAAAGAAGTGGTATTGTCCTTGGTTCGAATTCAAACTTTGCAAAAATCCTAGAAATGACGTCCTCTGATTTTTTATTAAATTCTCACTTTTAAAGTCAATATCAGGCTCATTCAAAAAATATATAGGCAATACACTATAGTAATCTTGTTAGAGCACATTACAAAATCAAGCAGAAATTTCTCAAAAATAATACAGAGATTAGGTGTAAACTCATGAAGTGAATTATGTAATCTATTTTATGCTTTCAATTCGGTTTATTATATTAGAGATTAGTTAATGCGACATTTGTGATCATTTTAATTTAATTAACATATTAAAATGATGCATTAACATCTCCCCTATAATCATTGCCTAGCTTCTTAACAATACTAATATAAGAATTAAAATTTAGGACTGGTAGTGATTCAAAATGTCATATTTAAAGGTACAATTGATTCTAAATATATCTAATTGGCTCAGAGATGCTTCAAATTATATGACAAGTGTCAAGGGTGGATTGTATCTCAATTGTGCAAACACTCCTCAACATTACATTCAAAATTTCATTTTCATATTACTGCAAAGTTGACACTTATAACTAGTAGATATCACCAAATAGATATATGAGAAATTCTATCTAGCATTCAAGAATGTTCTCCATTCTGTAGACCTCAATCTCTTTTCCATAGTTGGAGGTTGCTTGGTCTTTTCTCAATATTTTGGGGACAGGTAGCTTTTTCCTCACGGTTCTTCTTTTCTAAGATGAGAAGAGAGTGGATAAGCACTTCTCCCATCTAAAATTCCGATTTTTGGAGCTTCACTCTGTCCCCCCTCTTTTTTCATTTTTCCCATGTATAGACAGGTAGCTTTTTCCTCACGGATTTTTTTTCTGACAAGAGGAGTGTGGATAAGCACTTCCCCTATCAAACAATCCGATTTTTGGAGCTTCACTCTGTCCTTTTTTTCTCTTCTTTTTGTATAGAGACAAGTAGCTTTTTCCTCACTGTTTTTTTTGACGAGAGGTGAGTGGATAAGCACTTCCCCTGTCTAACATTTCGATTTTTGGAGCTTCACTTTGTCTCTTTTTTTTCTCTTTTGTTCATTTATAGACAGGTAGCTTTTTCCTCACGGTTTTCTTTTCTGACAAGAGGAAAGTGGATAAACACCTCCCTTGTCTAATAGCCCGACTTTTGGAGCTTCACTCTGTCATTTATTTACTTAATAGCCAAGCTTTTGACCTCCCCTTATGGGTACTTTGATTGAGGAATTTCGAACTTCATTCACCCTCAAGTGCTCAATAGGATTCTCAATACCTACCAGGTGATATCTACTAAAATATAAAGTGTGAATCTCTCAATTCAATTACATTAAATTTTTATACGCACTTGAGGAGTATTTGTACAATTTTTGTATTCTTTCAACCCTTGTAACTAGCCATAATTGTCCTAGCATGAAAAATGCAAGTAACATATTAATATTTCTTCTCTCTAATGCATTGTTAACCATGAGCACCATGTTGTAGAAGTATAACATGTGGAAAATGTAGAAAAACATAAATTGCAACAAGAATTTTTTTTTGCAATCTTAAATGACATCTATTGCAATTCTAGATGGAAAGACTTTTAATTATACAGTCAAAATAACAATTTTATATATTTTTTAATTTAAGTGAGGCATTGACAAGTTAATAAAAGTTACAAGAGAAAACAAACTCCCCAAAAATAAATAAATAACTATGAAAATTATTTGGACGATCAAAGCAGGCTTTAGAATAGACAATGCTTCACATGGACTTTAATTTACTTCAATAATAGATCTCTGTTCCTAGCAAAAAAAAAGGGTAAGCCCTAAAGTCAAGCATATCCTTTTCAAAGAGTTCATGGAAAACATCAACTAAGATTGTATTTACTGACTCAGATTAAAACTACTATTTCACTCACCTTTAGTTTAATCTTCTAACCAATATTAATCATCAAGTTTCACATAAATAAAATGTATAAAAATATTACGCCAACCTAGATGAGACACACAAGCAGCCTTTCGCCGCTCTTCCGTGCGACTCCGGCGGCGGCGCCCACCCGCCGCTTGCCGATTACGGAGGAAGAGAAGAAAAAGAAGGAAGGAAGGAAGAAGATGATCAGGGCAGGTTACCGAAGAGGTTTCGATCGAAGCTATTATTCTCGTGTTACTCGTAGGCGAGGAGCCGGCTCCCCTTCTCGAGGCCGCAGCCGAGGAGCTTCACCAGGTTCCGATGCTGCACAGGTAGATGAGGGAGACCTCTGCCAGGAACTCCATCTCCCCTGATCCGACGTCGGGGAGAGCTGCTTCATGGCCACCGCCCTCCTGCCGGAGAGCTTCCCCTGCGACCACCCAAGGGGAGGCGATGAGGCCATTCATATCAGCTTCCTCTTTCTTCCTCTTCCTCTTCTTCCGCTCTCTTTATCTTTCTCCTTCCTATTTCCTTATTCCCTCTTCTTGTTCGGATCGGGCAACGGCTCTCGGTGGATCGGTGAATCGGGAGTTGGATCGGACGGAGCTGCGGACCAAGCGAAGGTTCCGCGGCTCAGCGGACCGCTTTAGGCGGGAAAACCGGAGCCTCTATCTCTCTCCCCTCTCCCACTCTCTTTCTCCCTCCCTCCCTCCTCCCTCCTCCCTCGTGCGTCATTTCGAAATCATACGTATCACTCGCATTAAAAGGCGCGTAGATTTCCTGTTATTTCACCCGGGAAGATTGAATATTTGCTTTTTCACCCTAGAGATTCAACTTTTGGTTTTTTATCCTGAGACAGAGACGGCGAGAGGGTGCAGCTAGGAAGCTACTCGCCCTCTCACATCAAACGATTTCATTTGGCTTCGGTAGGCTCGCATGATATCGAAGCCACTTCTGGGAGCTCAACCAGTTAACTACACAGCTGAGTGAAATACCCCAAGTATATCCGGCGCAGACAGAGAGAGAGAGGGTGAGAGGGAGGAGCATGACGCTTGAGAGAGTGAAGTAGAGGGAGGTAGAGAGAGGAGAATCAACCAGGTTAACTATACAGCACGCGAAGAGAGAGAAGAGAGAGAGAGAGAGAGAGAGAGAGAGAGAGAGGGTGAGAGGGAGCAGGATGCATGAGAGAGGGAGAGGGAGAGGGAGAGAGAGAGAGAGAGAGAGAGAGAGGGAGCAAGATGCATGAGAGAGGGAGAGAGGGGGAGAGAGAGAGAGAGAGAGAGAGAGAGGATGAGAGGGAGCAGGATGCATGAGAGAGGGAGCAGGATGCATGAGAGAGAGAGAGGAGAGAGAGAGAGAGAGAGGGAGAGAGAGAGAGAGAGAGAGAGAGAGAGAGAGAGAGAGAGAGAGGGTGAGAGGGAGCAGGATGCATGAGAGAGGGAGAGAGGGAGAGAGAGAGAGAGAGAGAGAGAGAGAGAGAGAGAGAGAGAGAGAGAGAGAGAGAGAGAGAGGGTGGGAGGGAGCAGGATGCATGAGAGATGGAGAGAGAGAGAGAGGGTGAGAGGGAGCAGGAGGCATGAGAGAGGGAGAGAGAGAGAGAGGGTGAGAGGGAGCAGGAGGCATGAGAGAGGAGAGAGAGAGAGAGAGAGAGAGAGAGGAGAATCAACCATCTACAGCTAAGTGAAATCGAGGATATGCGCCGAGTCTATCCAGCGCAGAGAGAGAGAGAGAATAAGAACGGAACAGCCTTAGGAAAAATTGTCGTTTCCCTCTGTCCTTTATGCTCAATACTGGAACCCATTCTCCAAAGAATCAAACACGACAATTTATTATGCATCCTTCTCCCTAGATCCCAAGAGTCTAATCAGATCTGATTCGAGCCCTTTCAATCTCTCATATGAAGTCATGTCATATTTATGAATTAATAATTGGTCTACTTATTATGTAGTTAGAATTACTTTATTGAGTTCAAAGATACCTTGACAGATTATCTTCAGCCAACATAAATCTAGATACATGTAATTGGGTTATATTCTTTCTTTCTACACTGTTATTTGCTTAAGCTTCCAAGAGCCACAGAATTATGATATATTCTTTTATTATCACATAATTTTGTAAATCTTAAAATTTTCGAATTTCCATCAAGACTTTCAGTTGGTAGATGGCCGTTTGCCATTGTGAAGTCCAACCTCTCTACATTAATCTCACTACACTAGATAAGTAACGGCTCAATGACTCTTCTTTCTCTGGACTTTGCTCCTTTCCATGAGTTGAACTTCCACTAATTGTTCGTCTACAGGCGTCACGGTGGGAGTCGTTGTTGTCTTCTTGGCCGCCTTCACAAGCGTCAGCCGTGGGTCGGCGCCAGAGAAGAGGGTTTAATAAGACTTTTTGCAAGGGTCGCGGAGCTCAGGGGGATGATGCTCGAGCGGAGAACGAAGGGGCACGTCGCTGCGCAAACGCCGAGGATGAAGAGTTCAAGATATACGTGGAGTGAGGAGGCACTGATCACGGTGGGCCTCAGCGAAGGCAACTTCGTCAGGACCGCGGGGCAGTCGCCATTACCAGGTCGAAAATGACGAGCTAGAGAAGGGGATCCATGGGATCGCCAGAGAGATGACCATCCTCTCTCAGACCCAGTTGCCGCCGAGAGGCGGGTACCCTGCGGTGGCCTGCTCTGCGAGTCGGAGCGCTGGGAGGTCCATGTCTGAGCATCACGGGAGAAAGACAGCAGCCAGCCATGGCGCTGGGATACTTTTCTCGACGTTTAGAGATGGAGATACCGATGGAAATTGAAGTTGGTTTGTCAGAGTCTCTCTCTCTCTCTCTCTGTGCGCATATCCACGTGAAGGAAATTAATGACCAATGCAATCCATTAAATTTTGACGCCGTAAAGCCTAATTTCGTACAAGGGAATCAGAAGGGAGCGAAAATCCCTCCCCCACCTCCCCCTCCCCAGAAAAGTTGGCAGAAATCAAGCAAAAGAAAGAAAGGAACGAAGGACAAAAGACTGGAGATGTAATCATCAGAAAACAATTCAACAAAGTTTTTGCCTCAAATATACGGGTAATTAGCAGTTTACTTATTACGGTACCCTGAGGATAGTTGTAGAACCAGGCCTCTCCCTCCATACCCGTTTTCCCTGGTCTGGCCATTTTCACGTTCTAAAAATGAAAATGTTTCATCTTATGGAGAGCATCACACAAGATGAAGGGATCATCAAGCATTCGTATTCCTTCTGAAGCTGGCCTGCGCTACCATGCCCCTACATGGGTACGAAACAACTGAGAGAGCCCAGACCTTGAACAGCAGAGAGACTTGGTCATCTGGTCTGGAGAAGTCCATAAGCACTTCTCCCCCTTCTCTCATGTTACATTTTAGGAACATATTACAGGTATGAAAGTCCCCATTTCTGTACTTGGTTTGCTCATTTAAAGTCCTGGTGCTCTTCTTCTCTCTTCTTGTCCCACTCCCGCAACAATTATTGCTTTGTGGGTACCGTTCTTTTACCGAGAACAAAGATCTCCCACTTGTTTTCTACCCGATGCCGTAGGGAAACAGTAGCACCAGTTCAGGCTTGCCCTGGGTTTTCTGGTGCCAGAGGTCATTCAGTCCTACCAGTTCATGGAGAAGAGTGCCGTTTACAGCTCCAGCATGGTCCTGGTGGAGCTTCTCACCGGGGAAGAAACCATTCGAACTCCAAGATTCCGAAGCCAAAGTCGGGGCTTCATATTCGAACTCCAAGAGCTTCTCTTGGACGGCGCAGTCTGCATCGGTAATGGAGATGGTGACATTGCTAAGAATTCCTGAGCTTGGAAGCCAGTGACTGAGTTAACGGGTTCAAGTTTCGATCGATATTTGCGGAGTTTTAACGGGGTAGAACGTCCCACTATGAAGGAGGTGGCGACGGCACTGCATGCGCTGAGAGCCTCCGGAGAGCACCACCCTTGGGCTCCGCTACAACTCACCGAAGAGGCTGTTCGGTCAGATGGAGCCCAAGGCTTTCCAGACAAATGATGTTAGAACCTCAATGAGCCAGTGGATTCTGGTCTTGCGGTGGCTGTCATTGTCTTTGTATCAGGAACTGTTTATAGCTGGGGGCATCTTCTTTAAGAGCGACACTGGAGCGAGGGAGCGAGTCCTCATACATTGCTCGCAGGAGAGCAGGCATCAGTCGAATTTTGAGGCAATGGCGCTTCAGCGAGGGGGAGGAAAAGAAGATTGCCGTGGAGTAGGCTAAACGAAGAAGTGATGAGGAGTGGCCCGAATCGCCGTCCGCCCTGCCGTTGCACCCCGGTGTACCCTCTCCGCCGCCGTCCGTTCAAGATGATTTCCGTTCCCGTCCCACCGGTTTGCGTCAGATCCCTACCAGTTCTTGACTCCGCAACCGCCAGGACCAGACCAGGCCAGTTCTGCCAGACTCCACCAGGTCCGAACCAGCCAGGCCCGAGTCAGCCCAGAGTGACCAGCCCAAACCAGCCTGGATCCGTCAGGTGAATTGGCCAACGCAATCATTAGTCAGTTGCTCAACTGTCAGCGTTCTAGTCAGCGATTAACATAATAGTCAACGTGTGTTTCCCCATTGCCCATTTTGGCAACAAGGTTATCTCTAAGCTTTCTATCTTATTTCCGGGTTGTACACTTTGTTCATTAATATATTATCTTGCAAATTATTGTTGTGCACTCTAATCGAATTGATTTCTTAATCGCGTCGGTTCATTCCATTTCAAATATTTTGAAAATCATATCAATCATGCCTTAGTCAACCATATTAAATACATATATCTAGTCTAAGGGTTAGTCCAGTATTTGTCATCCTATCCTACATCAAGAAGGGTTTAGATAGAAGCCTTTGCAAGGCACATTCATCAATGCTACCCTAGAATGTTGAAGATTACTGAAAATATAAAGAGAGAGAGAGACGGTAAGCTAGAATAATATGTGGACATCGAGGAGTTGACTGGTCATAAATAACCAAGTGAAAATAATACTCTCTTGCCCTCACGCTCTCGCTCTCCCTCTCTCTCTCACACTCTCTCTCTCCGGATTTAGTAGAGACAGTACCAAAGGACGACAAATGGGGTTGTTTGAGAGGAACACGTTAGGTTGACTTCATTCATCTAAATTTGGTGATACATTCCAAATGGGGAATATAATACAACTCTTCTAGAGTTTGTAGATTGGTGGACCTTCACAAGTTGAGGGGTTGTCTCCATCGAGATCAGTTCCTTGTGCAGTGGCTGTGAGAGCACTAGTTTGCTGTGCGCATTCAAACCAAGGAAGACAGAAGTCATCAGGAGCCCAAAATTTATGGTGGCCAAAGACCTGAGCTAATGGGATTTTTACCCAACTATCGAGTGCTCAACTTCTCTCTCTCTCTCTCTCTCTCTCTCTCTCTCGCTATACATACACACATATCTATATAGATATGTGGAGAGAAAAAGAGGAAAGGACTAAGCTACCTTAGACCAGCAATCTAGACGTGATTCTCAAATTTATTTTATAGAATCAACGAGGGATGACAGGTTAAAATTTAATGTTCTGGCATGATTCGAAAGAAATTGAATTAACGTGATTAAGGAATCACCAAGAATTAGGGTGTTCCATAGTTGATAAGTTGATAAGAAGCAAATCAAGTGATTCCTCTATAATCTGATCACCAGCTATGAATGTAGGTGGACTTTTTTATGGATCATACAATGACAATATTACAAGATAAAATATTGAATGAACAATAAATTCTGAATAGTTAACATGATGTTGACCATTGACTAATTGATTTAGCTGAATTGGTAGACTCATTTGAATTGGGCAAGGCTGCTTGCTTTTAAGCAGCTCAAAATGATTTGATTGATTTACATTAGGTGATATGAATTGTTTGGTCATGGTGAGATAGATCAACATAGTCCAAATAGCTTGAGATGGCTCTAACTAGCTAGAGGGGTTTGCTTGGGGCAACTAGTGCATCCTATGGTTTGCAATTTCATGAATCAGTTTAAACCCTAATTAATGGAAATGGGTAGCACGACTAGGACATCTGAGCAAAGAAAAGGACAGTTGCACTATTGGTAACCAATGGAGGACAAATGACTAAAGAAGAGGTAAGGAATGTTGATGCATGTGGTTTTGATATTAAAATGTGAGAAAATTATTTATTAGATATTTATTAAACTTTAAAAATGTTATCTTAAATGCTCTATATTTATGTGATGATTTATCATGAATGAGATTTCTTGATCTTGTGTATAACAATTGAATCTAAGTTTACCATATTTGAGATCAAGGCATTTTTGTGATAAGCATATGAAAATATTAAATCATATTTTTTAAAGAATTATTATTTGATGAAAGTATATTGGTATCATAGATACTAAGAGGTAAGATATGTTTATCACTCTTTTTGTGTGAGCTAACCTCTTAATGTAACAACCTAGACTCTATTTATAAGGACAATAAATTAAACCCATGAGAGGACATATCTACAAATTTATAAAGTATTTCTCATGAAACATGAACCTGAAATTTGGACAGTGACCCGTATGTGACTTATATGGATGAAAAAAATGATCAAACATGCTTAACTCAAGTTATTTGTCTAAAGAGCTTCAGTTCAAATTTCAACTCAAATGGACAGAAGAAGAGAGTTCATAATCATAAAAGACTCAAAGATCATTACCATATAGTTTTGAAAATAGTAAGTTTTCGAATTATTTTTCTAGTCTTTAATGACTAAGTTTGTGTCACTAGAGCATAACAAATACGTCGTTTTTGGGCAAGAGGTAAAACGTTCTAGGGCCACTACAAACTGATGATGAAATCTAATTACTTGTTAAGGAATGAATATCTGATGTGCAAAGGGTTTCATAGATATTATTGTGAAAGAGTCATTGAAATAACTAATGTGGGACTAAACTTGTCTCACATCTTTTGCAGGATAATCTTAACCGTAAGATTATCTAGAATTTTTTAGAGGAGCCACGTACCCTTAGCCATAAAAGTAGATTTGATGACTCAGATCATTTTGATTTGATGAGGTATAGAGCACCATATACCCTGGGCATAAGTGACCAATTTGCAGCACACAACAAATCATTTCAAGCACAAAGAAAGCACCACGTGACTAAGGAACTTAAGTTACGACGAAACATGTAAAAAATTATCAATTATTATTAGGTAAAATAAATAGTTTTTATTATCACAAGTGAAATAAAATAATAGAGAGTTTGCTAGAGGAAGGTATTCCATCTTCTCTCCCTTCCACAATTAAAGCCTCTGGCAACCAGTGAACCCTCCTACTAACTCCTTGACTTGCACTTAGAGCCTCTAACAAGTGGCCACACGTTTTCCCTTCCCCCTAGATAGTGGTGACAATGACATTGACCCCCCTTTCCACGGAATTCTTTTGGCAAACAGAATAGTCACTAGACAATCTTCATGCACCTTCTAGCATAGTAAGACATGAGTAGATAATACAAAGCGGTCGCACTGATGTTTTTTGTATTTTTAGAGGTAGATCCATCAAATGACATCACATTTTGTTTCATTTCTATCATGAATGATAATTTCTAGATGTTTGTCGAAAATAATCTGAACAACTCATTGAACACTTAGTCAAAATAGTTCATTTTTATCTTAAATCTTCCTTAACTCATATAAAATCATCCTAATATGATTTCAAATTATTTCACATTGATTTTCATTGAGAAATCTAGCTGAAATTTTCAGCCATTTTTTCACAACCACAATAAAATTTTCCATCGATTTTAAAGTGATTTTTTTAAAATTTTCAATAATTTAGTGATTTTCTAGCATTATTCTCAACATCTAATCCTTACAAATCAATGCAAAATTAATTCAAGTATTTTTTTACATGATTTCACAAGTTCTCTCTTGCGTATTCATTAAAAAATAGTAGTCAACCTAGCATGAGACATGTTGGTCTTGATTTTCTCTCTTAGTATTGTATATTTTCTCCTTTTCTCTCTCCTATTTTCCACTAAAAATTCGTCTAAAATCCCTTCTAAATATCAAGTATATCTTCCAAAAATTCATTCAAAAGTTTATTCTAAATTTCACATGTATCTCAAAATTCTTCGTTTTAATCCTTCAGAAATCCCATGTCTATCTTCCTCTTCTTTTTGCTATTTATTAAAAAATCCAAAAAAATAATGTTATTATTTAAATCATAAATTTTTTAAAAAATATAGAATGACTTTTGAAATAAAATAAAAATTAATATTCATGACAAATTATTCTTATTCTTTATGTTCGACTTGAGATTCATTGCTTTAATAATTATTCTTTAAGTTTTAGTTATAAATATCATTAAATTGTTGGCATTTAACACAAACAACAAATACTAATCAATCATTCTTTTTCTTGAATGTGTTTTAAATACCATTTAAAACTTATTAGATGCATAGAATTAGCTAAACATTTTATTCAAACAAATGTAGAACTAGAATGTATGATTTTATGCCTATTACCAATTATTCCTTATGAGATAAACTCATTGTTCAAGTAGATGGAGGTAAATTAATGAGTTTAGATATTCAAATTTCCAATTATGAGGAGGAAGAGACAAAAGAAAGAGAGAAAAATAAGGAAAAGATAGTGGACAATGAACATGTAACAACATCAAGCTTTGGTCTTGCTATTCAGAGGTTCAAATCTTCCCATCCCATATTCATTCTTCAGAATCAAGTGGTTTAGGGTATATTTCACATCATTTTAAGGCCACCTAGAGTATATCTCCTAGATTTATTTCAGATCCTACTTTTGATCCCACCCCCTTCCAACCTCCATTAAGGGCCCATTGTAACTTGAGAGAGACAAATAACCCCACCCAACCTGAAGATCCTACCTTTGTCTCTCTTCTTTCAAGTAACCCTATGTTTGCTTGTGGATTCAAACATCCTTTTTCATCTCGTGAATTCAAGATGGCCTCCCCTTATGAATTCGTAAAGGTTCTAATTCTACAAATTCAAAACTTAATTTCTTTGTCCAAATTCATGGTTTGTGTAAGGTGTCAATGACTTCAAGAAGTTTTTGCATGTGACTTGATGGTGGACAATTAAAGTGACCCCCCCCAACATTGTGCTCCATCCACAGAATTCCTAAATCTTACAAACCACCTTGTTACTTAATGTGGCATACCCTCAAGTAGCTCATTAAATGCCTACATTTAATGCAAGAGAGGACAAGGCTTCCGTCTTTGAGAGACAAGCTGTTTATTTGGAGACTGATTCTCACGAACAGCCAAATAATGGCCAGACCATGATAGACAAAACAGCATTTGAAAATGACTGAATTGTTTTGAGCAGATTAAGAAACTACCCAATTGATTGCTTCAAACAATTAACGGCACACTTCATAAAGTCATTCCTAATGTTCCTAAATGAAAGACTTATTCTCCTCATTTGATTATCCCATTAGAGAGTTTGAGAGAGGTTCCAAAGAAACTTTGGAAAGGCTCCAAAACGAATTCTCTTGTTAGGAGTTAAGTATTTAGAAAGATAAAATCAGATACTTCTAGAATAAGAAAGATGAAATCTTACAAACCATGTAAATAATTGTGTCACTGCTCTTTATTCTTTCCTACTTCATGTTGTACATAATGTGGAGACAATATTTCCCAAATCCTTAGTGAACTCTTACTTTAACACACCTCAACTTTGGCAAGAAAAAACCTCTTAAAATAGAGCGACTCAAAACAAAAAACCACATCAACTGGGGGTGATCTCATGCTATCACTTCCCAGCCAACATCTTACCTCATATGCAATGAAGATCTGAATCTTATGGATTCAATCTTTTTCCTCCCATGCTCTTGGGACTTCCATGTCTACCTCTTCTACCATGCAAGGGTGGGTCATTGAGGCAGATGGCTGCTGTCCCCAGTGCAGAGATGAGAACAAAAAGAGCCTCACCATCATTGTCATTGCCAGCAGCCCCACTCTTGTAGACTTGGCCAAAGAAAAGCCCTAGATGAGCCAGGACAAAGAAGAATATCCATGCTCAACTGCAGGCAGTTGGGTCTCAAAGCACCTCAAACTTCTACAGAGAACCCCTCCATGGTGACTATCTAGCTTTCTGTACATGGCATGGGCAGCAGCACAGTCATCCATCGCATGGGCAATGATGATATCTAAGTTTACAGAGGTAAACAGCCATGCGCAGGGCAGGCAGAGGGAGGGGCCCAGATGGGCAGCTGACAGTGGACTTTTCTTCTAGGGACTGTACAATAAACATGCACCACCGACAGCCTTCCCCAGCCCCCATCGTCCTCACCTCTTCCGACGCTTCGACTCCACCTGCAACCCCACATCAACATATTAACACATATTTTCTGCACACTGACAGCTGGAGACACACCTGCCATATAAGGAGCGCCTACATCTCTCTCTCTCTCTCTCTCTCTCTCTCTCTCTCTCTCTCTCTCTACTCCCCCTGCCAGTGTTACTCATCAGGGGTTGACAAGCTTACCTTGGGCTCAGACAGCGGCGATACAGGAAAGGTGTTCATTGTTCTCTTGGCGTCGTCCTCGGCACTGCAATCAGAGCACAGGAAGTGGTCCAGCTTTTTGGCCTGCTCTATGGACATGCCCATACACACGGGGTGAAACCTGCATCAACAAGCAATAAGCTTCAAGTATAAAATATGGCATCATCAGTGAGAATCAAGAGACAGTATGCTATTGGGAGAGATGGGCCTTGAAGAACCCTCCATGTCAGCAAACTTGACAAAAATAGAACACGCACCAAAGCTTGATCAAGAAGGAGAAGAAGGAGAAGAAGAAGACGAAGAGGATGATGATGACAGTGATGAAGATAAATCAGGGGCTTGGAAAGAAATGTAAAATCAATATGAAAAGCTCCAAGAGATGTTCCCCTCTTCAGGATTCTTTTCCAAACTAAGATTCAAACAAAAAGTCGCAAAGTAGAGTCAAGTGATCGTCAAAAATAGTACATGTAAATAACATAGCCATTCTCAAAAAGAAATCAGAAACGAGAGGAAGCACAGAAATCTAAGATCAACTCAAATAAATATTAGTCACTAAAAATACCACAACAGACGTTAAATAAAAAGTTAAAAACATACAATCCTCCGCAGTTAATTTTCAAGAACAAAGAACATTTAATATGGGTTAAATATAGACCAGGCATTTTTTATTTTAAGTTCTAACGTTCAGAACAAATATTTCAATACGCCTGACTTGTCCACATAAGAATCTACCAACTGTTTCTTCCCAGAAAATAAATCTCCCACGTGATCTTCCTGAGGTTCCATCTACCTTCCATCCCCTGTGCCACCTCAGCTTCATCCCCAATGATCCGGACTTTCATGGTTTTTCACTCATTCGCTGTCCTCCTTCCCCTCACAGTCAACACAAGCTGGTCAACGCATTATCAACGTTTCAGGAGGCCCAAACCATTGCTCAACCATTATTCCCGCAGATATTACCATGGGGAATCAGTCTTGACTCCTGCTGACCCTTGGATCAGACTGTCTGACTTTCAAAGGACTTTAAAAAGAGAGGAGGACCCAAGACAAAGAGGAAGGAAATTCTAACAACAGTCAACGCCTTATCACATCACAGAGGGCACTGGCACGCAAACAATAACTTCTCAAGGCAGAACAGGGTTGACCGGAGAATCATACCAACAGATATTGACTAAAGGAGGGACACAAAGAGGATATACAAGCATATGAATCAATAATTCCCCAGAACGAGCCCTCCTGGTTTGAAAGCATGAAGTTCATAGAGAAGATCTCCAATGTTTCATGAGAGAGAGACCCTGACAGAGGTCAAATGCTGAGCACTACCAACCGCAGAAATAAGTGATTATTAGAGCAAGGAACACTCCTCCGGGGTTATGAAACAGCACAGCCATATGATGTAAATGACAAACGTCAACTCTTTGAGCAACGTAACACAGGGATGTAAGCACAACATGAAAAACTAGAAAAGAACGTGGGATAAAGGAACTCTCTGACACCAACGTTTGAGGCCAATGTCAGACTGTGCATCAAATAGATGACCAATATAGCTAGAATGCAGAGATCCAATGTACAACTAAATAGAGCATGAGGGACTTAAAACCAAATCAGAGTAAAAAGTTCACGAAAAGGAAGGATCCACCAGAATCGAGCATTAAGTAACTTTAGAAGAAACGAGTTGATCAAATTAGCATCCTTAATGACTGTTGAGAATTTCGACGTCATTAAAGATAATCAATTCCTGGTAATGTGCTACATACGTTTTAGCAGTCAGAATTGAAGACGAAGCATCATCCATTAAGAAGATACCCATTCAAAGAAACGCCTGGAGAACATCAGACAGTATGCATCAACAATTTGGAGATTATTTCAGCTAAGCTCCTCTGCATGACCAAATCAAACTTATGAAGGTGTATTTATATTTTAGTGATCTACATCTTTCTGATTAATAAATACAAAATGTCTACGCTGATATAATCCTCCACCACATAATATGCTAAACATATGCCTGATTCATTTCCATGTGAGCAAGTTAATTGCTAATCAGGAACACTTTTCTTTTCTTCGTGTTGTCTTTTATAGAAAAATCAACAGTGCTGACAACGACGCCACCCATTCGGATGAACTTCGTTCCATACAGGAAGATGCAGTAAGATAATGAAGAAATAACATTAGATACAAGAGAATCGCCTCATAAGATCATTCTAAACACTACTATGCCAATCAATTTCTTGACTGGACAAGAACACAATTAATTACCACAAAAGAAGCATGCCCTTGTATCTAACGTAGCAGAAAATAAAGAGAGACTCTTAGCAATGGAGAAAAATGGATAAATTAATCAAAACTGGGTCCTGAAAAAGTTTTCATAATTCTCGATGCATAAGGCCTCTGAACCACAGCCATGATTATTCTCTATATTTGATTTTTTCCCACCCAATGTCTGAACTACATGTTGGCGAGAGAGGAGCATTAATGAAGGACATCAACTGAGTTCCAAGGATATCCTCGTCAACAGCCACCACAGATGATGCCAAGCATGAGAAACATGAGCTATGGGTTTGTGTTTAATGTAACAGAGGAAGATCGGCACAAAAAAAGATGCATCATGGAGGAGAGGATTCAGAAGAGAGACATAAGCATTGAATGAGGAGAACAGCAATAAGTCTCAGAAGAGAAACACTCAGACAGCTTACAGCAGACCTTGAATAGCTTTGAACTTTTCCATGTAAGAAATGAACAAATGTCGGCACAAATTGCCATGCTACAAATAATCACACCGCAATACATGGAACTAAAGAAGATGGTCGATTATGCAAAGCAAATAAGCTTACCAATCCCTGCATCCTTCACACTGAACCATGAGGTCATCTGGGTTGTAAGGCATTTCGCATTTACAGTACCTTCAGACCAACGGAGATGGACACCCGATTAAACAATGGACGGATGAAGCTCAATGCTCGAAGAAAGGGAGAAGGATGGACAGAGAAAGAAGGAAAGCTCGTGATTATCGTACACGACTACACGATCAGGGATGAAGCTCCCCGTGGCGGCCTTGTACTCGAAGCGGCAGAAGAAGTCCTCGATACCAACGTTCTCCAGCTTGGTGTAGTTCTTGAAGGAGTGAACAGTGCACTTCCCCTCGATGGTGTGGGCGCTCTGAACGTCGTAGTGGTCCGAAAGGAAGAGCTCCTTGGCGCCATGAAACTGGCGGCGGCCGCCAATCGACTCCTCGGGACGATAGTACCACCGGACCCGGACCTTCACGTTATTGCGATGGTCTGCCTCGATTTTCTCCACGCGCGCCACATACGGCGGCTTATCAGAGTCCGAAGGGCGCATGAGAACGCAGTCCCCCACTACAGAGACGACGAGTAGCCCCGGAGAAAGGAGAAAACAAAAACAACCGTCAGCGCTTGGCGCTGCAGCGAAATCGCGGCCTGGACGGCATCGGAGATGGATGAAGGGGAGTGAAAATGATTGAGTACCTTTGACGACCTTGTTCGTTCCCTTTATCGTGTAGGATTCGAGGTCCTTCTTTCCAGGCTTCGTCTTTGCCATCGGAGTTCTGCTCTTTCCACTCGAGCAGGAGAACAAACAAGCCGCGGGCAGTATTTGGCAATGCGATGACGGCGGAACTGTGCGCTCGACCCGCAGAGATACAGCCGCAGCCACCAAACCCCGCCGAGGCACTCACGAGCGCCGCCCTAGCTGATCGGCGATGGTTAAAGAGAGGAAGAACCCAGACCGCATGTCAAAGCCACACAACGACACGCCATACCGGCCCAGATCCCGCAGCGTCTGTGCCCGCGCGAGGAGGCGCTGCGAAAACCCTAGCGACCCAGAATCGACGAAAGGGAGAGCAGGGTACGGTGGAGGAGCTGGAGGGGCGAACGCCTTGCGGTCCCTTCGCCCAGGAGGAGGGCCGCACGGAACCCTACCCGGTCCCCGATGTCACCAAGACGGCTCGAGTCAGCTTTAGTCTTCTTCCTGCGCCATTGCCGTCTGCGTGTGTTGTGTGCGCGACGAGGGAAAGAGAGAGAGAAAGAGAGAGAGAGAGAGAGAGACAGGAGCTCCCCCAAAGCTTCGTGCGAGATTTAAAAGGTCTCCGTCGTTGTCTCGAAGAACACCGTCATCATCGTCGTCATCGCTGCATTGTCTAAAAACAGTGCAAAAAACTAACATCCAAAGAAATTCTGAAGGTGGCTAATGGTAAAAAAATGATTTAAGAAAGTACCCCAAAAAATTTTCACGAGGTCATTTTCTCAAATATCACAACCAAGATTTCTGCTTTGACATCGGAAGAAATAAAAACAATTCAAGCATTATAACCCCATAACAACTTAAATCATTAAATTTTTTTATCTACCTCCATATATCTCTTCCACTTGTGGAATCAATGAAAATATCTAATACATCTTTTGTGGATTAAGGTAGTCCCAGCAAGGATTGAAGTTTCAAGTTTTATGAACTCAAACTTAATTTTTCATCAAGGCTTTTGCATTCGAAACTCAACGTTGGAGTTTGTTAGTTATTGCATCTATGTTGCGTCAAACAACTCATCTTAGTGAAGTTCTAGTCTCATATTCAACTAGAACAAATTTCATTGATACTGAAATTTCTAGGCGAGTGAGAAAATTTGGGCTTAAAAATTTGACATAGTGCATCTATTTATAGAGCCATGGCTCATTGGATCTAAGTATTGGGCTTGAATAAGATGCAAAAATGGATCTAGTTGGTAGGCCATCAATTTGAGGCGTATATAATCTAATTTGAACTTAATAGAAAATGTTCTCAGATCACATAACTACCTATTAAATCACTCGTTGAATCCAAAATGCATGGATGGTTGAGCAGTTTGCTAGAAATGAAGTAGAAATTAAAATATTTTGTGATTTGATCACATTCTAATGCAATCTGAATTAAAATGAGATGAAATTACATTCAATACTCTACAAGAATCATGATTTTTTATGAGATTTCTTTATCCTAGATCTACTGAACTTAAAAAAATTGACCCTTGAACCCAAAAGATAAGGGCTTGATCCCAAGTCTATAGGATCAAAGATGTATCCAAAATCCATATAGCTTGCTATAATTCACAAGAAGAAGTTGAGAACTACTAGAGAGAAAGAGAACTTCAAAAAATTGATGAAAATTGGATTTGCCTCTTGAACTACAAGGAGAATCTTTAAATTACTTAGATCTAGTTATAACAACCACTAAGAATCTAAGGTCTATTAGAACACTCCTAATAACAAGTATTATGTTAAAATACATATTTTATTAGAACTATCTTAAGAAATAAGAAATCTATCAAATAAAATAAGAAATTTTGATACATTTAGTGTCTTAAATTTGTTATTATGTCATTTTAATTTGAAGTTGGGCCAAAATGTGCTTTCAATGCCTTTTCTCCAAATGAATTTAGTTGAAAATAGACTACATCATTTGTTTTATTTGAGCTAACTTGAAAATAGACAATGAGACATTCAGATGCTTCAAATCTATGTTCTTAGCCACCTAGGTCAAAATTGTCTATCCTTTGATAGTAGTTTCTAGGCTGCATCAAGTAGACAGTGATATATCTATTCTAACACTAATGATTTGAGATGTAGATATAAGCAGATTGATCCATTCGTTTCCTATGTGACCCATTTCTCATATATATTAGTGATTTTGCTAGAAACTTGAAATCTCTCTCTCTCTCTCTCTCTCTCTCTCTCATGAATATTGATCAAGATGTAGAAACCATGGAAATGAAGGGGTAAAGGGGCAAGTAGAAGGGAACATTCCTTCTACTTGACCCTGTGATGAAAAGAAGACATCTCTTGAACATCTTTCACTCAATTCACATTACTGATGTAGATGGCCATCTCTCCATCTTGATATTGTGCCCTGATCACTATTTCAGCAGTAAACAATCCCTCTTGGTCAAACTTGCAAAGAATAAAGAGGAAGAGGGTGAGATAACAAAGACAATCTACTACACCTCCTAAGAAGAAGAAGAAGATGATGACCTCATCCCATAAGTCAACACAACCATCAGAGATCACCATCTATCTTCCATCCATAGCTTGGGCATTCACTCATGTGCCATGTCCACTGATTGAACATGAGGATAACTCATTTGCTCATTCACATGCCATCCCATCTTCATCTCAAGTTCAAGTCATCAAAAACTAAAATCTCTCTAGAAGTTGGAGCATAGAGTGATTGCAAGAAAAAGAGGAAACAAGAAGAAATGGGAGGAATAAAAAATGATATTTGAAGTTGTTTTAGATTAATCTAAGGTGGAGAATTTTCATGATATTATCCTCTCCACACCTCATCTGGAAGGAATATGATGTAACCAAGAAAATCATATCAAAAGAAGAACAAAAGCTTTTTGACCTAGGTGGTTTATACAACCCATTTAAAGTTCAAATCAAGGGGAGTAGAAACTCAAGAAACATGAAGATCCATTAAAGCAAGAGGTTCATAATAAAACACATTTTTGGACATGTCTATTTTTAGATTTCTCTTTTTTTCACAATTTTTTATTTTTAAACCCTTTCTATTTTTAGACAACTTCTACTTTTAACCGTTCACATTTTTAAAACCACCTTTTATATTTAGCCTTTTTTATTTTAGAGATCATCTTCTGTTTTTAGCCCTTTATATTTTATACCACCTTCTATTCTTCAGTCTATTTTTATTTTAGACCACCTTCTATGTTAGTTCATTTATGTTTTCTATTCTCCTTCTATTCTTATTCCCCTTCTATCTATATTGACTAAAAAAAAAGTCAATATCTCTGTTGTGTCATAATACGCTTGAGCCCATCACTTCATCACACCTACATCAAAATAGTTTAGACTGCATCAAATCAGTGACGTCACTCACATCTAGTTGACATAAAGGTAGGCAACGTACCATATGGTTGATCAACATTGGATAATTTACCTATATTAGAATTTTAAAATAAATTTATTTAAAAAATGAAGTTCCCTGAAATTAGAGAACTAGATAAACTTCTTCCCTAATTTTGGAAACCTGGAGGCATATTATCTAGAGAGAGATTTAAGAAAAGTTTTGAGTAAACTGAAGATTTTAATCCAATAATTTGTCGAGCCTAGAATTCAACTGGAAAAATACTATTACAATAGGGGAACCTAAGACTTATCTCTGGAAGAATGGATGTAGATCAAGGATGCCATAACATTGTAAATATGATGTTTGTTTCTTGAAATAGTATTCTCTAGAGTTCCAAGATTAAACCAGAAAAATATGATATCAAGTCAACCCCCATCCTAATATATCATTGATGCCAAGAGGCCAACACACACTACATTTTTAGCCCAAACAAATTCATAAATTTCAATGTCTACATGCAAGGGTGAGGATGGGGCACGTGTTTTCTGAGAGTCCCTATTTTTAATGGTTTTCCAAGATACTTTGAATCATCCCCGTATATATTCTCTTTAATTTAAATTGGTGTTGGGGATTTTAGTTCACAATGCCCCGTCCACTCAATAGAAAATAGTATTTGTATTTTCAATAACTTGCCTTCGCGGCACGCATACGCGAGAGGCGACAGGAGGCTCCCGTGGCCTAGGGATGGGTAAGAGAGAGAGAAAGGGAGAGGAGGGGAGAGAGAGAGAGAGAGATGGAGAGGGAGACGGGAGTGAGAGAGAGAGAGAGAGAGAGGGTGGGAGAGAGAGAGAGCGAGAGAGAGAGAGAGAGAGAGAGAGAGAGAGAGAGAGAGAGAGAGAGAGAGGGAGAGAGAGATGGAGAGGGAGAGGGGAGAGGGGAGAGGGGGAGGAGAGAGAGAGAGAGAGAGCGATGAAATGGATGAGAAGAGTTTACGGCGAACCCCAACTTTTGACCTGGTGCATAGAATATCAACCTCCTGTGGACTCAAAGTCAAGGTTCTTTTATTATGTGGCCTTATGATAAAAGATCTTCACATAAATCGTCTTTTATGGATTCAAAGATAAGATTTCAAATATCTACAACTTGAACTACACTAAATTATTTCAATCATCACCAAGTCAATATTTCCATTGTGTCATAATATGCACGAGCCCATCACTACATCACAGCTACATCAAAATAGTTTAGACTGCATCAAATCAGTGACATGTCACTCACATCTAGTTGAGATAAAAGTAGACCATACCATATGGTTGATCAACATTGGATAATTTACCTGTATTAGAATTTTAAAATAAATTCATTTAAAAATTAAAGTTCCCTAATATGAGAGAAGTAGAGAAACTTCTCTAATTTTTGATACCTGGAGGCATATTATCTAGAGAGAGATTTAAGAAAAGTCTTGAGTAAACTGAAGATTTTAATCCAATAATATGTCTAGCCTAGAATTCAATTGGTAAAATACTATTACAATGCTGGAACCAAAGGACTTATCTTTGGAAGAATGGATGTAGGTCAAGAATACCATACCATTGTAAATCTGATGTATGTTTCTTGAAATAGTATTATCTAGAGTCCCAAGATTAAACCAGAAAAATATGATATCAAGTCAACCCCCATCCCTAATATATCATTGATGCTAAGAGGCCAACACACACTACATTTTTAGCCCAAACAAATTCATAAATTTCAATGTCTACATGCAGGGGTGAGGATAGGGCACATGTTTTCTGAGGGTCCCTATTTGTAATGATTTTCCAAGATACTTTGAATCATCCCCGTATATATTCTCTTTCATTTAAATTGATGTTGGGGGATTTTAGTTCACAATGCCCCGTCCACTCAATAGAAAATAGTATTTGTATTTTCAATAACTCGCCTTCGCGGCACGCATAGACGAGAGGAGACAGGAGGCTCCGGTGGCCTAGGGATGAGTAAGAGAGAGAAAGGGAGAGGAGGGGAGGGAGGCAGAGAGAGAGAGAGAGAGAGAGAGAGGTGAAATGGATGAGAAGAGTTTACGGCGAACCCGTCACAGAAATGATGACCATGGTAGAGGCTTCTTCAGAGGATCAATCGTCCTCTGAGGGCAGCGATCGGATGACCAATCGGAGGAACAATTAGAGGGCCATAAGGCGGGATCAGAGGAGATCAAGGGTCGGATGCACGGCGGCGTTAGCCTTCTCACCTGTACACAGTTTTACGAGCTTTGGAGTTGGCGACGAGACATAGGATTCGTTCCGGGAGGAGAATCTCCAGCAGTTTCGGAGAGATGAGCGCAACGGGGTGCCGGAACCGTCATCGGACGCCGACTTGTTCGGCGCAGCCGGTCCCTGACTGATTTCGATCTCTGACGAGGCGGGGACACACAGGTAACAGATACAGGGGAGCGGAGGGATGAAACCTAATCGGTGACAGGAAGAAAAAACGGGAGTTCACGCATGCTCGTCAGGGGATCAGAAGGTTAGGCAATAAACACAGGGAAGGGAGATCTGGTGCCTCGTGGAAGAGCCTGATCGTCAAGAATCGCAGATCAGGCAGATACTTTCTGCGGGGAGTTAGCAGCCGCGGGAGGGAGATCCGCGGGGGATCTGGTATGCAAATCCCAGGCCTCCTTCGTCGATCTCAGCGCTGCCGAGGGGTGGATTTTCAAACGCCCCACCCCCCGTCATAGGATGAGAGTGAGGACGCTCGCGGGGACCCGCCGGCTGTCCTCCGAGCCCCTCGCAGGCCGCGGCGAGGGGCTGTCGCTGCGGTGGAGCTCTCCGTCGGCGGCCTCCGCCGCGGTGAGAACCAACTCCATGGCGAACTGCAGCAGGCGTATGCACAGCTCCAGCCTCCGAAGGAGCATCTCCTCTTCCTCGACCTTCTCCTCCCTGCCCCCTTCCCCCCTTCCTCTTCTATCCGCCTCCTGGTTGAAGAAGAATCGGACTCCCCTCTGCTGGCTTATACACGGGAGGGTTGCCCTCGCCTTCCGCTAACGACGGCTTTTTCCTGAGCGGCCTTTCACGGTGGCGGCGAGGCCACACGGGCATGGGGTCCACATCCACATCCCCGGCCTCCGTAGCTCTTTGTACCGAGGGAGGCCGCGGCCTTCGTTCACCCGGGTGCCGGCAGGGACGGATTCTCACGCTGGACACCCCCTGATCAGTAGCGCTTCGCACGCAAGCGGCTGCGCCATGGAGACGGCCGCTTTTGCGTCCCGATTCTTCGAGAAACTTTTTTTGGCGCCCATCCGTCCCAGTGGGCCCCAGACGCGGAAGGAGCAGGTAACCGACGGCCCCACGCCAATCATCCACCGCCCAATGGGCGGAAGGGGAGGGCCGGGCCTGGACAGCCGAGTTCGGCCCGGTTTGGGCCCGGCGACGCCATCTGATAAATTCTCTTTCTCTGTGTGTGGAGACACGGAAATGCCCGGTGATCTGGTGGGTGGCCTCGACGGATTATAATGGGGCCCACGGGCCGGTGGGGGCCCAGGGCGAATCGCCACGCGTCGAGATCCAAAGTACGGCGCAAGTTAGAGAGCGCGGCTGATCATGCCGCGTGGCATGAGCCCGCCACGTTGTCGACGAACCAACCGGGGAACGTCGAGTGATGGGTTCAGCTTCGGCTTGAAGCCGTTCGTGGACTGGACATTGAATGGATCCGTCAATGGATCACATGATGACAACGTAGCACGACAAAATAATAAGTGAACAGAAAAAAATACTTTAATATGGGAAAAAATGGGATTTAAAAATAACCTAGTGTAGGCTGAACCGGACCGGTTTGGTCCAGCTGTTCGTAATAATACGAATCAGGGCTTTTAAACCCTAAATAGTGAGCGGAGAAACGGGGGGAGCGAACGACGGAGAAGCACCTGCGTGGTCCTTCCCTGTCCGTCGAGCTTCACTCCCACAGTATGGCCCCTCGCCGGCGACGTCGTGGGCACCCAGAACCCGCCCTTCCCGTTCGCCTTCACTTTGGCAGGCGACCAGGGGAGCTGCGCGAACACCTCCGAGGCGCCCGCCTTGGGACCCTTCATCCAGAGTCTCAGGACCCCTCGCTTCGTCGTCTCCGCGACGAGGACCAAGTCTCCGCCGCTGCCGACGGGGAACTGGTGGCCTCTGAGCGCTACCGCCCGTCCGCTTCGTTGCGGGGTCGTTTCCCATGAACCTTCCCGTAGCGTCCCGCCTCGCGATGGAGACATAAATATATGAATAGAGAGATTAATGTATTACCAGAGAAAGAACGGGTCTTCTTTGCGGAAGAAACAAGCGTGAGACAGCACTGCATTGGAAGAGCTCGTCGCACGCAGACCTTCTCTGGAGGCGGGTCCTGCTGTCGGTGAAGTACAGCACGCCCGTCTCCTGGTTGACGTGTGACACCGTTGGTTAGCTTGAAAGGCAGGCCCTCCACGCTGGCGGAGATATGCGCCGCCGCCCCGCCGCCGGGCTCCGCTGCCCGAGAGGTTTTCCGAAGATGTCCTCCACCGCCGGGACGTCGGAGCCGCCACAGTGGGTTCGGTTCCTGCGAAAACATCCAACATCGAAAGAGATGAGGAGAGGAGATAACGATCAATGAAGGTAGAGTGAAAAACTGGAAGAATGCCTACCTGTCTCGAGTCGGAACTGTAGGAAATAATAAATAAAACTTGTGAGATAATAGGTGGAAAGAGAGAGAGAGAGAGAGAGAGAGAGAGAGAGAGAGAGAGAGAGAGTAGAAAGAGGGGTCGAGGTAACCCTTACATTAATAAAAATATTACATTATGATGGGGAGGAGAGTTATTTATAAGATAATTAATTGACATATGCCAACCGACTTTAAGCCTAGTTAGTCACTAAATGACAAAAACTACCTAATAAGACAAAAAGTATTTTGCATTAAATTAATAACACTCTCCCTTAATATAAAAATGTCTCGACCCAAAAGCTTCTGTAAACTTGATAAATTTCAAACAAGCTAATGACTTTGTAAAACTACTTGCGACTTGATTCATTATTGAGCTAAATTTCATCTGTACATGATTTTCAGCAACCAAATCTTGAATAAAATGATGATATATCTCAATATGCTTTGTTCGTCCATAAAACACTAGATTCTTGGTCATATAATAGTTGCTATATTATTACAATAAATCACTGTAGATGTTGATTGTAAAAATTGACATCTTATAAGATTCTCCACATCTATGTTGTCTACTATATAGCTATTGATGTAACAATATATTTAGCTTTAGAAGATAAGAAAGTAGTAGATTCTTATTTTTCAAAACTTATGAGATTGCATAGATCCAAAGTCAAAAATAAAACCACTTGTACTTTTCTTATCATCAATAGAATTTGCCCAATCACTATTTGAATAAGAAAAAATAAATTCATAATGATGTTAATATAAGATCTCATAATTAATAATTCCACAAATATATCTTAATATTTTCTTTGCTACTCCAAGATGATGAACTAATGGTGAGTGCATAAATCTTCAAATCATATTGATTGATAATAAGATATCTACTTGAGTATAGTATGAGTCAAATACATTAAACCACTAACCATACTTCTATAAAAATATTTGTTTATTTTTGAAGTTCTATCTTCAAGACATAATTTGTCATTTATGTTCATAGGAGTATAATAAGTCTTGTAGTCAAATATGTTAAACTTCTTGAACAGATCACATGCATACTTATCTTGTGAAATAAATATATCATGATCATTTTGAATGATTTGAAGTCCAAGAAAATAATGAAGCAATTCCAAATCTATTATATCAAACTCAACCATCATAAACTTCTTGAAATCTAATATTAGTAACAAAAAAGATATAATATATATAGTATCATCAATATAAACACATACAATAAAAATATTTTTCTCTTGAATCTTGACGTAAAACATTGGCTCATTATCACTTTTATGAAAATGATACTTATGAAAATAAGGGTTGTCTACTATACCATGCTTTTGGCACTTTCGTAATATCATAGAGTGACTTCTTTAATTTATAAACTTTTTTATTTCTTCCTTCAATGATAAAATCTTGTGGTTGCCCAATATACATATTTTCATTCAAATATTCATTTAAAAAACTGATTTAATATCAAATTAAAATAATTTACATTTTATTTATGTTACTAAGGTCAAAATAATATGAACTATCTCAAATATTATAAGTAGAGAAAATATTTCAAAATAGTTAATACCTTGTTACTGTGCATATCCTTTCACCACTAATCTTGCTTTATATTTTTGAATAGTACCATTTGGTTTATACTTTACTTTATAAACCCACTTGACTCTAATTGACTTTGTTTGGATGGTAAAGTTACTAACTCTTATATGTCATTTTTCTCAATTGTTGTGATTTCTTCTTACATTATTTTCTCCCATTCATCTTTCCCTTATGCTTCCTCATAACTCAACTTTACAACCATTAGAGCAAAAATATATGATTCATAAATATCACTTAAAAATTTGATTTTTCTTGGAAGACTTAATGACTCTAGGCTTGAATTAGTGTGGCCATATTTTTTACAAAAATGACATTACATAATTTTATAATTTGGGTTCTAATTTTGTTGAGTTCTTCCATCATTTATTTGTTGCACATAATGTGATCTACCATATCTATGTCCATGACCTCTATTTTAGTAATATCCTTTACCACAACCACAATGACTAATGTACTTTCATTATTTTTCTCTTTTGAAATTTCAATCTTAGCTTGAAATGATTGTTCAAATGATTTTTCTATTGATCTATTCATTCATTTTTCATTTGCTAATAGTACTCCAATTAAAGACAAATCTTTAGATTGTTCAATGGTAGTAACCATATGATCAAATTTATACATCAAACTTCTTTAAAGTTTCTCAACAATTCCTGTTTCTGAAATATTTTCTCTAAAAATTCTCATTTGATTTATAATAATAGAAACTCTAGAAAAGAAATCATGCATTAATTCATCAAATTTCATAAAAATATTTTTAAATTCTCGACAAAGTGTTTGAAGTTTCACATTTGTAACTCTACTATCTTTATGAAATTTATTTTTCAAAATTTTTCATGCTTCAAAAGAACTGGTGGCATTAGCATTATGTGGAAAAATTACTTCTAAAATAGATTTCTATAAAACTAATAAAACTTTAACATCTTTTTTCTAAAAATCCTTATTTTCTTGTTTGTAACTTTCTCATTCTTTATCACAACTCTCAACCAACTCCCATAAATCTTGTGAAATAAAAAATATCTTCATCTTAATACTCTAAAAATCATATTTTTCTAATTTAAAAATGGAACTAAAGGTTGTGAGAGGTTTAGAAGATTACCTTTTGTCATTTCTAAGGTTAATGGTAATACCTCTTCTTAAAAATTTTAACAAAAACTTTCTATTTCTTGCTATGACAAGAAATCTTCAGAAATATCTAAAAAATGTCACTGACCTCGTTTGGACTATCCTTTGATGCTACTACACTTTCCACAAAAGACAAACATTCAATAAATGACTTGGAGCTTTGATACCACTTGTAGTAAATAATAGACAAAACTTGTGAGATAACAAGTGGATGAGAGAGAGAGAAGAAAGAGGGGTCGAGGTAACCCTAAGCTTACAATAATAAAACAATTAATTATGAGGGGGAGGATAATTATTTACATGGTAATTGACTAACACATACCAACCACTTTAAGCAAACAGGGTTAGTCACTAAATGAGAAAAACTGCCTAATTAGACAAAAATTATTTGACTCATCGGCCAGAGCGCTCCTCCCACCCGAGCACCTATTTGTGTGAGATGGTGGCATAAGGGCCAGTGCCGCCAGCATCAAAAGCGAGGCTCTTTGGCTCGATCACTGATTTTGAGGGGATTCTGTTGTAGTCCCCCAGCTCACTAGCCCCCAAAAGAAGAAGAAGAAGAAGAAGAAGAAGAAGAAGAAGAAGAAGAAGAAGAAGAAGAAGAAGAAGAAGAAGAAGAAGAAGAAGAAGAAGAAGAAGAAGAAGAAGAAGAAGAAGAAGAAGAAGAAGAAGAAGAAGAAGAAGAAGAAGAAGAAGAAGAAGAAGAAGATACAGATGAGAAGAGCCATGGGCTGATCTGCTGTAGAGAGGACCCATGGGATCAGCTGGTGCTCATCTATTTGTATAACGGGAAATTCTATGGTTTGCACCATCTACGCATAGATTGGAGGCCACCATCACCGCAGAGCTGGGTCCATATTTTACGAACAGATTCAAATCCCAACAATAGTATGACGGCGGGGGGGGTGGGGTGCTAATTGACGCAAAAACCAAGCCAGAAGTCATATTCTTGATTCGATGTTTTCATTGTGGGAGGAGGGCGTGGAATCCTCGACATCATGGCCGCCTCAAGTCAACTTATGGAGTCCACGATTAGTTAGGAGAAACGGATCAATTGTATCTCCTGATTTCTAGGTCTGGTGACGAGTTGTAGTCGTCTTCTCCTTTGATCCCTTGCATTGACATCGTGATATCTCATTATGCAAAAAACTCGGCGTTAAATAGTATTAATGCATGGGCCAAGCCCAGGAGTCTGTGAGCCATATTTGAGGGAGGCATGCGAGGTTGGAGAATGAAAAGCCTAGAGATTTTATAGGAGAGAGTGACCTCATGAACTTCAACTCACCTTATGAGTTCATTCGACTCAGAAAATATCCTATTCGATGAAATGAGATAAAGCCCACCAGACATTGAGCCAGTGAAAATAGAATTGCAGTAGCTTAGCTGAGGGCTTATAGTTAGACCAAAGTGATCAAAGTCAGTGGCGTGGAAGTGAGACCAAAGTGATGGTTAGGAAGTGGTCCAAAAAGTTTTTCTTTATCAATCATATGTATGCCATATAATAAGTTATATTTTTTATGTTTTCTTTATATTCTTTAAACCTAATCCAGGTTTTCCATGGATTTGGAACTAGACTAACCTCTAGATCTCATCCTAAACACTCACCTCAAAGCCACAAGTAGCATGATAACACATCAAATGATTTCTCATTCAACTTAGACAAAGTTATGATGTGTAATTAATTCATATATTTTGCACGTTCACAAATTCATTCCATCCATAAAAAGAGGTATTCTTAACTTGATACCACATTACATTGTATGCTGGCAAGGATCATAGCTATGACATTCAAGACATTGTTATATAGTTATACTGTCCACTTTTGAACTAATGGGTAAGAGGTAAAGAAGATTATTGACTCTCAGAAGATTTCCAATTTTATCCCAATTGATGCTGATGCTGATTTTGGACCATAAAATAGAAACCAATCAAACTTGGGGCAACTCTTAGTAAGGTTCTCATGTCTTAAAAATACCCAGTTTATGCATTCCCCACTACATGATTGAGTGTTGGATTACAAATTGGCCTACCTATAAAATCCTACAATGTGCGATAAATTCTTATGGTTTTCATTGATCTTATATTAGAGACAATCAAAAATATTGATACTTCAAAGCTATCTCATTCCTTGAGCAAAAATATTAAGAAATTTGAGGCCATCAAAAACTTCAAAGAAAAGTGATAAAAAATTAAAAACATTTCTTGACTTAGGAACCAAAAAAGAAAAAAATTTAAATTATTTACCTTAGACGAAAAATTTAGAAATATTAATCTTTTGAGAACCACTAGCACAAAAATCATAGTAAATTTGAAATTTCTTTCAACTTAAGGACAAAAATAGTAAGAATTTTAACACTTTTTTTCTTTTTTCTACTTTATAAATTATCACAATTTTAGAAAAATCACACCAACTAGTAACTTTATTGCTCCTCTAGAATTTCTCACCCCTTTTTCTCATGATGAAAAGCACATTAAAAATCTGCATGTTTTGTTCTAGCCTATGGTAGAAAATCAACATCCTATGACATAGTGAAAATATTGAGTTGTTGACGATTCAAATGATTATGACTCAATTTATTGATTAATTCACAAAATACTTGATTTTTGTTGAAGATCCTTTACTTTGAGTATATAGAATAAAGGAACCCTGGCCCTTGAGTTCACAAGGGGTTGATCTTGAGTCCACAATATCAGATAAATCTTCTAAGTCCACAAAGGGTACTAGAATCCACAGGTAGAGATAAAGAACCTTCAAAGAGGAAGAAACTTTAAAATAGATTGATAAAATTTTTTTATTGCCTCTTGAGTTATGCCTTTAAATGGGCTGTAGTAAATGAAAAAGACTCTGATATTTAGATTTTAAATGAAATTTGAAAATAGGAGGGAAAAAATAGAAAATAATAAAAATAACAAGAAACCTAAAATAAAATGAAATAGGAAATAGAAAAAAATAGGGTCTAAAAGAAGGTGAGATGAAATAGGGTCTAAAAGTAGAAGGTGATTCAAAATAGAGGGTGGTCTAGAGTATAAATGACTAGATATGGAAGGTGACCAAAAATAGAAATAATTAAATATGAAGGGTGAGCTAAAATAGAAATAGTTAAATATGAAGAGTGACCTAAAATAGAAATAACTAAATATAGAAGGTGACTTAAAATAGAAAGGGCTAAATATGTAAGGTGGTCTAAAATAAAAAAAGTTAAATATGGAAGGTGGTCTAAAAATAGAAAGGATCTAAATAAGAAAAGTTCTCAAAATAGAAAATATATAAATAAGGAAAGTTCTAAAAGTAGAAAATTTATAAATAAGGACAATTCTAAAAATAGAAAGGGTATAAATAAGGAAAGTTCTAAAAATAGAAAGTGTTTGATCTTTAGGTCTTCAAGGCTTTTGCTCCTTTTCATATAGATGTTATGTTGGCTACATTAATCTCTCCTTTCTCAAAAGAAATTGTCTATAAGTTTTCAACTATTTCTAAAAAAATATTCATATAAATCTATTACATTGAATGTGGTTAATATCCTCATAGTCTCAAGTAGATTGATGATATATGCATTGTTGTTAATCTTTTGAAGGATCTTGAATGATATCAATCACCTAGGTCAAAAACCTTTCGTTCTTTTTTTAATATTATTTTCTAGAATACATCATCATGACTTTTAGACACTCCACATTCAAGGTTGATTGTAGGGTTTAGTTGTGGGGAGACTTCCAAAACTCTATCCAATCTCCTTCCCAAAATTCCTCTCCTTTATGTTGATGGGGTCTTACTCTTGTCAACCTATGGAGAGTATAACATTACTACAATGGCATATTAACCTTTGACTTTTAATTTCAAGTTGTTAGAACTTCAAATTTTCAATTCATAGACTGAAGGGCAATACAGCTAGCGCACACAAGGCAAACAATATGATATGCATGGCATGGGATGACATGACATGATGTGAATGGCATGTGTGCACAGATGTGGATGGCATGACATGTGTAGATGTGGATAGTGTGACAGGAGTGGTTGTGGATTGCATGGTGTGTACATGTACAGAAGTGGCATGGTGCATGCAAGTAGGATGATGTAAGTGAACAACACAATGTATGCAAGCACAAGCAACATGGGTCACACAAACAACATGGCATGTGTGCACAGATGTGGATGGCATGGCACATGCAGATGCGAATGGCATGGTGTGTATATGTGGACAACATGGCGTGAGTGGGTGTGGATGGCATGGTGTGTATAGGTACAAAAGTGACAGGGTGCTTGCAAGCAGCATGATGCGAGTAAACAACAATGTATGCAAGCACAAGCAGCAAGAGTCGCACAAACAACATGCCATGCATAAGCAACATAGTGTGTGTAGACAACAAGATATACATAGAAAGCAAGACGCACATGGACACTCTCCATAAGGGTAGGAATGGGCAATATATGCACACATGCTGTAGTGAGAGCAAATATGTGCATAGGGCCCAATTCCCATGCGATGATAGAAATGCTGATCCACCTCAACGTGATGTGAAACAAGCGGTGCAGCATGCAAGACAGTCCCAATGGTAACTTGGAGTCCATATAGTGTTAATGGAGTGATAAGTCTTCATTATCATGAGTTAATAATTTAGTAAGATGATGTTTTTAGTCTTAACTCATGATAAATAGACTTATTTTTATGTTAAATCGTGAAAAATGGTTTCTAATGGATTAATATGAATTTTTGCTTAATTACATGATTTTATAATTTTATTTTGTTGAGAGAAATGAAAAAAAATATTTAAGGAAAAAGTGAAAAATCCGCCGGCCACCCAAGCTCACTAGTAGGTCAGAGGCCTAGTCGGGCAGAGTCGCTGAGCGACTAAGGACTGCGAGCTCAAGGCTCGAGTGGTAAGGACCAAACTGCGAGCTAGGCGCTCAAGCAATTGACATGTGCATCACTCCCCTTCCATGTCACCGGTGGCTAGCCGGGCATGGGATAAGGAGTGTTCGTACACACACGGGTGATTTGTACCTATTGATGACTAAAGAAGTACCCATATTATATGCGCGTGAAACTTGCCTAGAAAATCGATGTGGGACTAAACCCCGCGCCTTACTTTTTACCGCATATTTTCTAAATATTAACAATGCCCCTCATTGACCGTTATAAAATTATCCTTATGACGTCATACATTGAGGGCATTTTAGTACTTATCTCATCTTTCCCTCTTTTTCTCTCTCACAGGCGGACAATTGGCGAAGAAATCGTGATTTCTAGAGAGCAATTAAGTTACAAAAATCACCAAAAATTCAGCAAAAACTTAGTCAATGCGATTCACGGAGCATCGTGGCCAAAATTAGTGTAGGATTCTGGACAAAACATCACAAACTCAACGAAGAAATCATCTCCACTTGATCGACGAACAAGCCATCATCGAGAAGAGGACGATCCGCCGGGAGACGAGTCGCCACCTCCTAAGAGCATACCAGATGCGATAAAGGGCCTCCTCTTACTGCGCTAACTTGAGGATGAAGCCCTTAAGACGCGCCCCACCTCCATCCAGCACACCTCCGTCGAGTGATAGTTGCCGGAGGGCTGCAAGTCGCCGTATTTCTGTTTCGCTAGGTGACAGCCGTCGAAAACAATTTGGCAATCCATTCCACCGATTTCTAAGCTTCGAAAAAAGTTCTAGAGATCACTCACATTGTCTTTGTCTAAAGAAAGCCTTTGAGACCATAGATATTACACGATTTCTTTTCTGAACACGCAGAATTTCGGCGATCGCCGCCACAAAGTCGGAACTCTATTTTTCCTATTTTAAACTTTATTTTCATTTAAATTAGTAAACTTTGGCACGATTTTAACATCCAATATATTTTGTACTTGAGTTACAATTCTTCGGGCTTTTATAGAACTAAATTTGATCTATTAATTTGATAGTAATTGCTTACGAAAGAATCATAGGTTGGAACTCTATTTCCGCCCAATTCATATTCTTCAGGCGCTGACATCACCTGACGTCATTGTCTTATTTCCTTTTCATATTTATTAAATAGATTATATTTATTATTTAATTAAAAAATCATAAAAAATTGTATTCCTTTAGGAAAATTTTGAAATATTACCCGATATTATATTACATCCATGTGATCGACTTGAAAATTTCCTACTATTTTTGAAATCTTTTATCGATATATAATTGATTTATTCACTCTGATAAATATTTAAAATTCTAAGAATTGGTCTTTTCTAGTTTTATAAATTTTAAATTTACGTGATTTATTATACAATGATTAATTCACGTCATAGAGTGCTATATGTAGATACATAGGTATGATTGTTATCTATTCACGATATGTCTTAGAAAATTATTATTAAAATGTTCCTCACATTCTAAGCCATGATGTCTAAATTGAAGGCAAATTTGATAATGTGATATTTATTATTTACTATTAAAGTGACTTTACATCACTCAAGTGTTTACTTGTTTGACAAGTGATGTCATAGTCATTGCATTGAAACATGGGAGAGAGAGAAAATTGTCTCAGAGTTGAGTTGGGGAGATGGCCACCATTCTCTTCCCTATTGCATATGTTGCCTCTTTGGTTTTGGCTAAGATAGAGAAACACAAAGAATAGGAAAGAAAATGTACGATCATTCTTTCTAATTTATTTTGTGGGACAAGGAGGTTTCAATTCACAATATATCAAACTATTGAGCTTGGATCCAGGGCATACTGAATCTAATTATGGGCCATCAATAAAATGCAAAATTAGTGGGCCCTCAAATTGACATGTATATGATCTAAGTTTAGATCCAATATAAAAGTATCTCAAATCTCATCACTATCAGGTAAATAAATCCTCGTGTATGTTATACTATCCGCGTCCATGTGTGCCGTGCCATTCGCATTCGTGCACACAGTCCACATCTACACGCGCCATGTCATCCATCCTGTATGTGCCATGTTGTCCGCACCGATTCGTGCTACTTCTTCGTATGTTCTTTTGGCTCTGCTGCTTGTTCTTCTATGACACAAGGTGGCTGACCTGAGAAAATGACGAACATCCTCCCCTCTCTTAACATTTGTTGCCTCTTCAGTTCTGGTTAAGATAGAGAGACACAAGGAAGACAGAATGAAAAAGTAAGATCATTATGCGATACTACTTGTTAATTTCCTTCTATGATCGTTACAAGGGCATATAAATATTATTCCCCTGTTTCAAACCGTAGAGTTGACTCATGCTAGAAGTACCAGCGGGGAAAGAAGTCCCAGCCGTGTTGACCATCCTTGAGAGAGATTATTGGGGAATGAATGCCTATTTGAGCTTGTTTTTACTTCATTGTGAACTGGATTCGTTTCTGGGCCTGGTTTAGATGTTGAAACAATTTCACCTTCAGAAGACCCATCTTCATCCTGAAAATAGTGTTAGATTTTCCATTTCCCAGTTAATGCGTCTAAGGATCTATAAGACTTTACTGAAAGAATGAACAACTCTTAACGGATACTCCGGTTCCTAATGATGTGAACGGCTGGCCGGGCGTTGTAGGAGTGGGGCCCGCTTATTTAACTGGAAGCCCAAGATTGACCGAGAAAAGCCAAGGCAGGGATGGACCCATCTAAGACTTTCTCTCTCTAGGCCATTCGGTAGACCTAGAGGAGCCTGATGGGCTTCACTTGTTTTTCCATCATCAGGAGGTGCATCTGACCACTGAGATGGCAGGTGGTAATGAATGAATGGCATCCAGGCTCCGGGACATCGGTTTTGTATTCTTTTACGGGTCCAGTTTTGGGTTTCAAGGCCCAGCAAAGATTGAAAAACGAGGCCACTGATCTACAAGTGATTGGTTACTCGAAGCCACAGGTAGAGAGAGAAAATTTATTGTTTAGGTTGAAAAGAACACATTAGTGTGCCTTACCGTTCAGAGTTCCTAAAAATATGCCGAAAATAATCCCTGTAGATCCTCAAACAGTAGAATCTGAGGAGACACCCCATAATAGTTGACAACTTCCTATATAACAGCATGAATCAACCAATAACCTCTGAGAAAAAGTACATTTCAGCCTTATGGGTTCATTCAGACGATATTATTTATCAGACTCTTCCTCGACTTCTTTATCTTTGCGTTCCCGGTTATTCTACGGTTTTCGAGTCGTAAAAAGTCAAACGAACTATCTCGGATCTCTGTCAACTTCGGAGGCAGCCCACCTGCGTATCGGATGCAGAGGCGAGAGTAGACAGCAGCCGGCAGTGGCTTTGCGGCGTGAACAGGAGAGAGGGGGAGTCTGAAGGGCAGGCCGGGCCTTCAGAACCCAATGACCAGTCTAGACTCTACTGGCCACTCTCTCTCTCTCTCTCTCTCTCTCTCTCCCTCTATTCTCCAGAAACAGCACACGGCCCATTCCCTTATGGCGCTTGTTGAGCCTCTTCCGATGCTTTTTGAACACATTTAAAAAATCTGTGGACCTTCAAGTAGAGTGGAAGCTTGAGACTTCAGAGGTTGAGTGAAGCAACGGTGTTAAACCCTTGAATGCTGTTCATCGTTTCTTGTATCCTCCATCGCTGTTGGAAAAACAACGGTACGCCTAACCGTGAGAATTTTCTTTTCAATGGGTCGTCGTGTTGTATAATTACAGATTGAATTGATCGATGTTCTCTCTCGTCCACCAATAAAATTTTATCCATTCTTCAGTGGATCGATTGTTTTGTATCAGCATTGCATATGGCCCATCTCTGCTGTTTGAAATGGCGATGCAACAATTTCCTCTGGATTTATCAGATTGAGTGTTGCATCACTAATTTAAGATCAAGGATCGAATTCATTTATTTATTCATTATTATTATTATTATTAGAATACGTATGAGGCAGACACAAGCAAACAAATAATTTACGTGGAAGAGGAAACAAATATTATGTAAAAGAAGCAAAAATGCAGATAGGGTTCGATACTTAATAGTAGTTGATGAGAATGACAATAGTTTGGCCAATTTTGGTTCAAGCTGACAATTTTCTTTTTTTTACAATCTGGCTCCAATTTTACAATTCCCAATCACTCTTACTCTCCCATCTTTCAAACCCGGCCTTAATTTTCATAAAATGGGACTTATTTTTTTACTATTTTACATGATCTGCAATTGAGCCCACAAGGCTTTTTTTTTCCCCTCATCAGCCATGTATTGGTGTTTAATCTCTTCTTCATCTGTCCATGAAATAAGGACTGGTTTAATCTTCTTCCATGAATTATGCCTCGGCATCTCCGACTACTTCTAGACAATTCACATAATTCATACCGAGGAGGAACCAGTTAAGTCAGTGGGAGACTATAGAATCAGGACGACACTCAGTTCATGATAGCAGCATTCTCAGAGAGATCTTGGATGGATAACGCTCATACCTCAGCAATGGGGAATGCAGGCGCCACCTAATCTCCAAAGCTCTGATCCGAGGCCGACCCACTCTTCAGGGCCTCCAGCCGAAGTAGAGGCCCAGGAGGTACCTGGTGGGGTTGAAGCACGCAAGGATCACTACAAAGAAGAGGGCCCGGGGTTACAGCAAGCAGAAGAAGAAGAAGAAGAAGAAGAAGAAGAAGAAGAAGAGGCTGTGACAGCAGCGGAGTCGCTTGCAGGAGAAGCTGGCACTCACTGAGGGGGCAGAGGACTATGACCAGACCGATGGGGTACAGGAACAGCGTGGTCTTCTCCAGAAAGGGCAGAACTGCAATTAAAAAAGATTGAGGCGGTAATATGCGCAGGAAGCCGAGACCCGAGAGGGGGAGCGGCCGAGCGTAGAAGCGGGCTCACCGTCGTAGCCGAGGAAGTTGAGGTAGCTGTAGTAGGAGAGCGCCGCCGTGTAGAGGAGATTCGACAGAAGAAGGGGGAAGAAGCCATGGGCGACCAGGATTGGGGAGACGAAGTACTGAAGAACTGCGGAAGAGTCAGCTGGTCAGCGGGGGTTGGGCCCACCCTGCCGCACTCGGGAGGTCAACGGGGTTACCGTAGAGAAGGATGAACGCCGGGAAGAAGGAGTTGCAGTGGACGTCGAACGCGTACAGCCTGCGAGCCAGAGGAAAATATAAGCAGCAGCGCCGAACTTAGGAAAATGCGCTCATATTCTAGCATAAGTTGGCTGATTTGATGCCATATCAGGAATCCATTTTGAATGTAATTTATATGAGTTTGGGACCAAATAAAACCATTTTGAATCATATGAAACAGAGAGAGCCATGCTGCATTGCCAAAACATGGTTATGGTGAGATTAATTGCCAAGTAATTATCCATTGCAAAAGGAATTTCAATCATATTTGTAGTCCTCTTCCTAGAACTTGGAAAGCTGTTTATCTTATAGATATTAGATTTTGAGTTTGGAATCATGAAAGATAAGCTCTTGCCTACTTTCAACAATTATAACGAGAAAGAAAAAAATTATAGTAAAATTAGACGTTGGGTTCATAGAACAAATGGGGGTGCGTTTATCTAGATGGTGGGTTTCTGGCTCAGACCCAAGAAAAATGTAGTCAATCTGCCTCCAATCAGATTGCTTCAACCATTTATATTGTGATTCGGTTGGCTCAAAGGATCATCGATGCTGGTTGTAAAACCAGACCAGTTTTATTGCCATTAAAAATTTCCAATCTAGTGCTGATGCTTGGCATCTCATACCATGATAGAAGTGGTTTTGAAACTCGTGATTAGATATGGATTTAATTCTGTGGTGTCCCCACCGGTTTCAAGGCAATATCACTGGGAATATCCAGAACAAGAAAATTTTAAATTGCTTCCCATCCAGATACAAGAAAAAAAATTAAATGTTATTTCGAATGCAAGATAATAGATTCGAAAAAAGATAATTAAAACTCATTTGAAAGTGCAAGAGAAAGTTACAACTAAATGAAACCATCAATTCATATGTGCGTGTGAAACTGCAAGTTACATTTACTATTAGCGATGCAAAGATATCAGATAACACACCATTCAACACGCTGTTCAACGACATGACTATTTGGAGACTCCTCACGAAGATAGGCATTTGTCAAGAACCTAGTCAAAAAGTCAAATAGAAGCAGTATGAGCAGTAATTTGAGGCATCATTTTCCAAAAAGTGGTGGTATTCAGGAACAGTAAGCATACAAATTTTATTTGATAAAAAAGTAAAATGCAGACTACAGAAAGATAATTATTGCAGCCGACTTTCATGAACAATAAGATGCAACCACATATACACATTTTAACAGTATGAATAAACCAAATATGGGCCATCCTGATGGACCATATTCCCAGGATGGTTTCCAAAAGTATTAACTATCTACAGAGATAATGTTTACGAAAGGGTTCTTCCAGAATACCCAACATAACTTTCCGACGTTGATAGAACAAATGGTCAGAGGCATGAATTCTACGAAAATGATGAAGATAGCCAGACAACTACCAACTTTAAAACAGTTAAACATGGAGCATTCCAATGGCTCAAAAAGGAGAGCTAATAATTTAGTTGTCTCAGGGAATGAAGGGGTGCCCAAGTGTGATCCTTTGATCTTTTTTCCCCTTCCATGAGGATAATTGGGTAGACAATGACTTTTTTAAAGTAAGTTGACGCAAATGAACACCCATGAATCAGAGAAAAAGGATATCAGTATGAATTTGCCCTTAAAAGATGTAAACTATGAGGAAAATTATCAGGTGCAGTCTGTAGTCGAGCCTTCACCACTCAGTTCTTCCTCTACCATAATAACTAATCCTAATCAATTTTGCATCATCTCACCATGGCATCCATATTGCTTAAGGTAACCAAGGTGGGCAGGTGAGAAAGACTCCATTCGAAGGAGTATCTACAATTTACATAATCCCCATTTTATCTGCAGGTAAGTTAATATGACGACATTCTGTAAGATTTAACACGTAAATGCAAAAAATGAAAACATCTCTATCTGTGAGATGCTGTATCAAGCCTGTGAACTCAAGAGTCTTGGTTGTCACCTTCTCTGGTCTATCAACCATCATCCACACATCAGGTTTTCTCTCCAAGATGGATCCATGATTCTTACTAAGGGACATCAGACCAAATAGAAAAGAAGAAATGGGTGGTGGATCATTTTATCATTTAACTAATCTCAGCCATCAACTGGGTGGTAACTTCTTAAAAAATAAAAAAGCGTAACTACACTACCAATGGAAGTCAGAAATCTTCCCTCAGTAGGATCTGATCGGAAAGTAGCCCGTGAATAAACAACTTTCCAATACAACTATCACAGAGTCCATCCCAATGAAAAGATTCGAATAACAATTCCCACAGAATACACTGCCTGTCACAGTATAACTTACCGGTTGAAAAAGAAAGGACGAAGTTGAATGGCAACAGCAATTGAAACAAAAATTGGGCCCAATCAACCATAAATGAAAAACTTTTTAATTCAGGTAAAACTAGTTACTAAAATTAGAATGATACACGGTTGGTGATGATGAACCTTGACAATAGTCTTACCAAAAGCATGTAGCCAAAAGTCCGCCGACCACAAAGAAATGTAGAATAACCACAGAAATAACTGTAAGACTAGCGTGGCCTGCACTTTCAGAATATCTGGGGTCCATGGAAGAAGGTCAGGAAAGATGCATTGCTCCTCATTTGGTTAATTGTGAGGAACCTAATTAAACCGTTTCAAAAATATTGAAAACGAATGAAGTCCAGAAACTTACGCAGCACAGTAAGCTGCGGTTGCGATAACTAAAAAGAGGCTAAAGATCACAACAAATGCAGGATCATCTCGTGCCCACTGGTTCTTTGTTTCTGAGACCAAAAAGAAGGAACAAGCAGTGAATTTATGCATTACAGTTCTGTAACTTTATAAATAGTCAATAATTGAATTTCCATCAAATATTGCAAAAATCTTAAACGAAAAGCAGAAAGCCACACAAATCGAATAAAACTCGGAGATGATTAGTTAGGATTATTTTCATTGAATTATGGATGGAGCCTACAGTGAAAGGAAGTTCAGAAGCATCTCGATAAGTTCCGGCTCCACTTCATTAGCTGCATTTTATTTTCCTTTTAGAAAGCAATTTAGCACAGAAAATCAGAGCAGATTTATTGGGATTAATATTATGAGAACTCTCCAGTCAATAATGAGAGTATATGGCATATGGATCACACGATTATTGTGAGGAGCTTAGCTTAGCTACCCAATGGGATGTTGGGTGAAATGTCAGAAAGCTTGACGATAGAGTATCCATAATTATTCATAAAAGAACGGAAAACACATGAAATTTTCACAACAGAGATTAGAATCTTTCCCGTTAATAACCAATTTCGGTTAGGAAAGTAGCCAGCCATTCCTCACCTTGTGTAAGCTGGGTTCGTTAGAAGCACGTGAAATATTATTATTTGTGTAAAGCCAGCAGTATCACTGTGTAAAATCCATTATTTGTCACAGTTTACACGACTGAAAACCTCTTAGAGGCCTGAAGCAGGCATGGGACACCTAGGAACAGAACTGGAGAGAGGTAAAAATAACAGCACTAAGTCAATCGACTGGGGCAGTAAGGGAGCACACTTTGGAGGAGGTGAAAAATGTCATTTGCAGATAGGGCAGCCTCATTTATCGAAAACAGAAAACGCTGCCAATATTCAAATAGTTTTCATCCATTCAAGGCACAGAAAAGGCCGTGTCTGATCACAAAAGAGTAGCAGATTTATTCTATCAAAACCTTCGGGTGTCTGCGAACAAGACATAAAAGCTTGATGTTGCCAAAATATAGATCATCTTTGTTTTGTCTATAAAGCTCCTCCGCCTTAGATGATCAGGGTAACTTAATTTCAAACGTTCCAACAGGTCCTCAGTTACCCATAATCTTAAGGTTAATTATTACTAACAGATGTAGAGCTGGGATGTCAAAATAACAGGCAAGTGAGCACGGTGTCTCCTTTCACTTGTGGATGGCGGATATACGATTGGTAAGGTTCCCCAGGGGAAAGAACATATAAAAGGACATAACAATGGTACGGTGGAATTTGTACTTGAGAACCTTTTTCCATATGTAAGCAACTTCCCAAAGCAACTCTTGTACACTTGACATAGTACCAAAATAGAAAGGAGAAAAATTAAGCCAGATCACAATGACTAAAACACAACTAAGGGAGACTGCTAAAAATGTCTCGTGATTTTAGGTTCAAATATGTAATAAAAGAGGGCATACTTCTTCCAAATATTAACCAAGCTAGGCCATGACTGACAATCGGAAAAATTGAGATGAACTACAGCAATATGTTTGAACCTTAAAACGACTTACACAAGCTGCACTCCTAAAACTCTCTTAAAAGACCAACCTTTCTGGAAGATACCATTTAGTACGCTTCCAAGTTCATCATAATGCATATTAGAGATTGGAATTATGAAAAAATGATCTGATCTGTACCAGTTGAGCTGAGTTAAAGAAGACATAGTTTCAACCATGAGACTAGAGCATCTGAAATATGACAAGTATTAATTTTTTAGGACTAATCAAACTGACAGGTGTAGGATCAAGTTACATCAAACTGGTAACCCAAGGTCCAGAAAAAGAAGGGAGAATAAAGGAAGATGGCTTTACGTCGCTTTCATTTTGACTTAACATAAAAGATGAGCGAAATACTCTTCGCTGTTGGATAACGACAAAGTCATACACAGGTGCTGGTGAGTAGATATAAGATGCAAAAAACTCTAGCCCCCATTATTGACCATGGAAACTGATACCTCCTGACATACTCGTCCCATACAGGAGGTGCTAGAGGTGGACAAGAACAAGGGTGGATGGATAAGCAGCGACTGATGGTGCAAAGTGACTATAATCATTCACGAATGGAAAAAGCTAAACACCTTTCCTCTCCTCCTCTTGCAGTTTTTTTGTAATGATTCTAGTGACAGAGTGGAGTTGGAAAATATGATGGCTTAACATAGGTAGACAGAAAAAAATTCCGCCACCCCTAAATGTAGAAACAATCTCTATGATAATTTTGGCAATATCTAAGAGCCATGCTTCCACATATTTTTTCAGTAAATTTTATTTAGCATTTTATCAAGACACCCATTCACTGTACCATATATCTGTCATGATTGTTTCCACATTTCATGCAAGTTGCATACTCTCATAAGCATTTTCACAAATATTTGGGTAGCTTCAATACAGAACGTTCGGTCAGAAAGAAAAAATCATTAACTGACAGCGATCAAACATGACAGATGAAAATAGCATGATAAATAAGAAGCTACATGCTAGTCTAGATTTCTACACAACAAAATTCAGGATGTTATATCGAAACATCAAGAACATCATGGTTAGAAATGTATAACTATCTTGCTGAAACTGCAGATAACTGACTTACGCTTGTGATACTTTGTATGCTGATAGCTGAATTCCACAGTTGATTAGTACATGTAATTAGAAAGAGAAACTTCAGTAAGATAGGAAACAAACATTGCCATTAAAATAAGAACGAAAAAAAATGGTCTTCATGAACAATTTAGGTATAGATAAATAAGCTAAAAGCAACCGATCAATAGAAAGGCTTGACCAATAAACACTCAAGCATAATAAAACTAAACATTAAAACAATTGTGAGTGTAGCCAATCTATTTTACAGAAGTGTATACATCCAATCACATTAGACAAGATAAAAATAGCATAAACCCTTGTTGTGATATTCTCCACCACGCAGAGTTGTAAATATGGTCCAAAAGACTCTATTGGTCGCACAAAGGCTCATAACAGAAAAGTTGGGAAAAAAGGGCATAGAACGAAAGAAAAAGATCCATATAAACATTAAGCTAGTTTCCTGTCTACGTTTCAAACTTTACAAAAGGTGTGCAGATAGCCTATTATATTAGAACAACTTCAATGGACATACTACGGTATATAAATCAAACTACACACGATCAATTCAGTTTCTCAGCATACTAACATAGCGCTTCATGTTATCACACTTTACAACAACTTACTTTATTGTGAAGATTCATGGACTTCTAACTTTTGCAAATGTTGGCCTATAATGGGGCAACAACAAACTTTGCTCCACTGTAAATATCATCGTGGTGCAACAATTAATCATATTTTCTGAAACAGTATGTTATGACCCCATTACTCACCTACAGGAGGGAAAGTGGGCCACGTTCACAGCACGTGGTAGAACTCTTGAGTGATTCACAAGTCTCTGGTCGGGTTGACTGAAGGCTATAAATATATACCTCTGAGGAACAAAAGGGGCACAGAAGAAGTCCACATTAGGAGAACTGGGGAAATGCTCTCGAACCTATTTCCCACCCCTGTTTTTCCCTTTTCCATTTCTTGTACCGTGACAGAATATCATCACGATGTTCTTATCAAACACTTACTCTGATTCACAATCTATACTACTGGTTTCCTTCTCCACTCGGATCCGATCCTCTTGAAGAGGATCGTATCACAATAGTGTTTATTACGGGAAAATATGATATGAACCCTGCATCAGATATTAATCATGTTTCAAGATGGATCAATCTACCGAAATCATAGTAAGAACCTCACAATAGCACTTCCCTGTAAATCCTGCTTCTAATGAACATTTTATACAGCCGTGTTTGTTCATGACGAAACTGTATCTGGATGTACACTAGAAGTGATAAAACGTGTGTGAACTATGTAATCAACTTTTAAAAATGAAATAAAACCCAAGGGTATCAAATATCCGGGTATCTGGTGTATTTTTTATAATGTAACGGGGATATCCGGGGTATTTTTTATAATTCAATCTTGTGTCACAGATACAAGATTTTAGGGACACTAGTGACTTAACATCTCAGGCCAACATGCTCTAGCCTAACTGTATTTAGGGGGCCATCTTCTCATGTAAGTTTGACTTTCTCAAAATGCTGGACCCAATGTAGCTATGGATATAGAAAGAGGTTTAATACACAAAACCTCCTTACATACATGCATGCCTGAAATCGATGGCTACATGGCTTTCAAGCATAAAAGCAGATCCAATCCCTGACACAGGGTTGTTCCCAACTTCAGACTAACTTGGCTTCACACATCCATGCGAGATAAATTTTGGGATGGTCTAGCAAGGATAAAATTTATAAAGTTGACCCAGAGCCAGGGACAACAGATACACTAAGTTAACGCGATCCAACAGATATTGAAGCGCAAGTCGGTGTAATTCACCTCCAGACAAATTCACTTATTTTAAACTAGCTGGAGTAGAAAAACCTAGAGGGTCTCATTCGACTGTAAGAAATAAAGAATGGCATCTGAAGCCTTCGTTTCTCGTTGCAAAGACAAATCCCACATTACAATTTTTAAGTCAAGGAAATCAAGAAGCATAATGGTGGATCTACTGCTTTGACGATTTCTGCACAAACTTGGCCGGAGGAGAAGCCATCAAGTAGATCAAGACAAGGTAACCATTTGAAATCCAATTCTAACTATTGTAAAGAAATCCACACAGTGATCTCGTTTTGGTTTCATTTCTTCGGTGAAATTTAAAATAAAGAAAATTTGCAGAAGATTTTCAACGTATTTAGGCAATTTAAGAAAGCAGAAAAAAAAAATAAAAAGGAACATGAAGTTTGGGACTGATCGGTAACCTAAAAAGAAGATGCGAGAACAATTATTTGGGATAAACACTTTAAGCGGAAACTATTTCAAAAAACAAAAATCAATGAATTTAAAATTGACATTCGGCATCCTTGAGATTGATTTTTTTTAAATGTTAATTACAAAAATGCTTGCACATAACTTAAAAGTGGTCACAAGTACAATTCATTAGCATAACTGATTGAAGCTCTGGCTAACTAATAAAATAGACATAGAAGCACACTAGTGGGCAGTTGTATCCTAACAAATAAATTTAGGATCTATGTGGCTAGTCCTAGAGACGGTAGCTTGGTTCATTAAAAAATAACACTGTTTTCTTTAACATTCCTTCCAAACAATGTAGTCTCCCCCAAAATGAGAATCATCTAGCATAGTAGCAATTTCGTCATAAAGTGGTTTAAAAAGACTAACAGAAAGTGATAGCGCAAGTGAGGTATTGTAGGGCTACATACACCACTTTTGGTGACATGCAGAGGTGAAGCATTTGCCAGAATGTATACTCGATATCCATTTGCTGCCACTGTAGTGAACCCAAAAACATTAGATAATAAATATGAAATAAGAAGCTTAATTGAAATGACAACTGACACCCTGTCATACTGTCACAGAACAAACCGAATGTCTACGTAATTAAGTTATCAAGCCATGTGCAACTTTGACATGCCCAGACGTTAGTTATGAAGAGAAAATTTAGATATGACAATGCACAGAAAAATTAAACTTCATGACTCTATTATGATCAGACAAACTAAATAGAGAGCTATTTAAATCAGGAAGGAGCTGAACTTGTTAAGGCTGAGGATTAAGCAGGGATCTTCTCTTTCCAATGGCACTTATTGTTTCTTAAGGGCCCCCTATCAGATTTCTTTGACTAATTGTCAGTCGATGTTATTGGCATTACCATCCCCTTCCGATTTTTGCACCTCTATTTTGACACCCTTCCTCTGTCTATTGATATTTAGCTACAGTTGGATCATTTAAGGCAGAATTCTCTCCCTTTGGGTTGGAACAGGACGTGAATGTTGTTACAGGCTATGCCAATGTGAAGCAATTAGGTGTCAATTTTTAGTAGTATAACACAGGAAAAATGGGTTAATTTGGAGAAGATATGAGCATTGTTCAAGCAACGAAGGAGACTTGTTGCAATAGCAACATTAAGAACCTTGGATTAATAAGTTTCGTGGATCTTCATGAAGAACAGGAGAAGTCGAATTTGGATGATGCATAAGTCACGAAGAGTGCGAGGTGGGAGATGGATATGGTAGATGGGAAAAAGATGGCGCATCTTTAAAGGAATGATAGCCAAAATGTCTGTGGCCGATACAAAGGAGGATGAACTAACACATAACTATTCAAAAACTTTTTTATTCTAACCTAGAGGTGACAAATAGCTCTCATAAGGCAATGAAAAAAGCACAGATCATACAAATGATGGTGAAATCTGGAAAAATTAACAATGTCAACCTTCTGTAGATAAGAAAAAGCAGTAACACTTAGTAAGATGCCTTAAGGGAGGGGATTGAATATTTTTTAGGCTTTATCACATTGTATATACAATTCCACGAATGGGGCAAATAAAAAGATTACGATTGTTATTCTTCGTTCTTCGTTCCTGTTTCCATTGGCAAGGTACAGAACATTAGTTCGTAGGCAACATCATGATATGTCCTATCCTGTCAGTCATCTATATTTCAGATGAATAGAGACTCAAGATTTGGCTATCCAGCTTACTGGCTGCATGATAGCATCACTCAAGAAGGTATTACCAACTATGTTCGCAAGCTGGGGAAAGTGTAAAAACCCAAACATTTTACTTCCGGGAATGAATGGAGGTTTATTTCCTCAAATTTATTTGTCATGTCAACCACTTCAAGAAAAAACAATGATTTTACAATTTTTTTTATCAATTTTTATTAATTTAAGAGCGTAATTGAGCAAAGCACAAATGTAGGATGGGTGCATAGAACCGAGAAAATAATGCTTGGAAGCTTCTGAGACCTCAAGAAAGGCCGGAGAAAAATTTTTATGGAACTTAAATTCGCTGATTTCTGCGATCTGAAAGTCCGAAAATCAAATGGGGACCAAAGAGCATGGGAAACAGAGGACAGATTATAGGAACTTTCTCACAGAGTAAAAATTGTCATTTGGAGAGGGGACAGAAAAATTATGAACTTGCAGTAGAAGCCAGACTTCTGATATAAAGACATCATGCACTTTCAGCACCTCTCACAAAGAAACCATTGATCACCTCCTTTTAAAACATGGTACTATCAATTTGTACTGGAACACTATATAACTAGTGCAGTATTTTTGGAGGTAGACTATAATACAAATGCTTCATCATCAACTGAGAAATTGATACGGTATCCTTAGCTGTCCATAGATTGACCGCTGGAACGTTATTCTACAAATTATCCGGTTCATATAGTGGGAGAGCGTTAATAAAACATGTCAGCACAATTTCAGAAATTGCATACATCATTGTCGAGGCTAACTTTTCTGGTTCATTAGTCCTAGAGAAAAAAAAGATCAGAGATAACCTCTATTCTCTCGTTCCATCAATTATAAAGGATATAAAAGAAATTTCTCACTCTCTCTTATTTAAGAGATGTCCTCAGATGAGTACATAAGCTTTCTACGGCTTTTAGGAAATGTCTTCTTTCCTGCTTCAGATACTTCTACGTTTTATTTTATCTTATGATATTTTTAAATATCTATGCTCAAGGAAATGGCATACTTCATACAATATAAGGACAAAATCAAAAGAAGGATGTTTATAGAACTATAGGAAGAGCAAAGTTACTTCAGAACGATGGTGCAGAATTACACTATCCTCCTGCATTCTCGTAAGAGAAAACAAAAGAAAGCATGTCTTGAGTGGTTTTCTATCGGGTCATGCTGCTCCAAAGTAAGGCAAACATGAGTACTGACGATTCTCTTCAAATTAGAACCAGTCACAAATTTTGGTGCTGCGGTAGCACCAAAACCTTCTGGTAAATGCTACTAGATACCGCAGAAGTAATGATCTTTCGTGACACTAGATATCTGAAGAAGCATCTTAGCAGGATGCAAGGCATCACTACGGACATGACACGATGAAAGACAGAAAGCAAGAACAATTAATGACGGACCAAATGAAAAATAAAACAGAGAGCGCTGGGGGCGGGGCAGCATGGATGACGAACCTTCACAATCCTGCGGAGGTAATGGGAGAAGGTAGACGCGGGCCGCAGGCTGGAGGGCGTGCGGCCCCTCGACGCGGTCGGAAGCATCGGCAGAGATATCGGTGAGCGGTGAAGGGACGACAGCAGAGGAAGAGAACTCTCCCCACCCTTCCCCTCTCTCACATTCCTAGCTCTGGCTCTCCTCTGTCCCCCTCTCCCTCCGATCCCTCTTTTCTCTCTCTCGTCCCCAGCGAGGAGATCTCGTTGCAGGGGCGACAGGGGCCGGTCCGGTCCGGTCTGTTTCCGTACCGGCTCGCGGAAACTTTGACCGGGGCCGGGACCCGGACCGAGTTAGCCCCAGCATGACTCGCTCAGTGCCATCAGAACTCGACTCGGACGACTTGCTCTGCCTTTTTTCTTTGCACTGAAATCAGATTGTCAGAAGCTTTGCCGCGGAATCAAACGGATCCGGCCGGCATCCGCGGGTCCCGGACGGACCCGTCCCCCCGGTGGGATTCGGGTTTGGATCCGAGGGTTGATCGGACGTTCCAGAGTCTCACTCAGCTGCGCGTTCCCTTGGGCAGGCAGCTCGATATCCCCCTGTCAGAGAAATCATCAGGAAGCTCGTCTTCCGTCTCGCTTTGGCCGTCCGCCGCCGCCGCCGCCGCTACGGCCGCCGGGAGTATGGGTGGAGACTAGCGACTCCTCCTGTGCTGCGGTCTCGAGCTCCTCTGTCGCCGGTCGAAGCCCTGCAAGCAGGCGAGGGCTGATAAGGCGGGAAGATATGGCTCTCCACCTGCTCTCCATCCCTCCTCCGCCTGTGTCGTCCGCCTCCGGCAGCGGCGCCATGTCCGCCGCCTCTCTCACTTCCCCCGTGAAAGCGCCCCATCGCTTCTCTCTCCCTTCCTGCTCCCGCAGCTCCGTGGCTCTCTTCCGCTGTCGTCTCCGGGGCCTCCATCTGTCTGGCCCTTGTCTTCAATCGAGTGGAAGGCAGATCCGAAGGAGCAGAAATGGTGGCGGGCAGCAGCGCCGGGAGAGCGAAAAGGAGGGGGAGTGGGGGGATAGAGGCTTCTGCTGCAGCTGTAGCAGCGCCTCTAGCCAGGTCGCGGCGAGGGCGGCGGCGACGAGCAATGGTAGTAGGGGATTCTCAGCGGCGAGGTCGAAGCCCAAGGAGCTGGTGCTCGGAAACCCTAGCGTTCGAGTGGAGAAGGGAAAGTACAGCTATGAGGTGGAGACCGTCATCGACAAGCTGAGCAGCCTCCCTCCCCGGGGGAGCATCGCCCGCTGCCTCGAATCCTTCAAGAACCGCCTCTCGCTCAACGACTTCGCCCTCATCTTCAAGGAGTTCGCCCGCCGCGGAGACTGGCAGCGCTCTCTCCGCCTGTTCAAGTACATGCAGCGCCAGTCGTGGTGCCGTCCCAACGAGCACATCCACGCCATCGTCATCGGCGTGCTCGGCTGCGAGGGCCTCCTGGAGAAGTGCCTCGACATCTTCGACCACGACATGCCCGCCCACTCCGTCCCCCGCTCCGCTCTCTCCTACACCGCCCTAATCAACGCCTTCGGCCGCAACGGCGACCACGCCACCGCGCTCGACCTTCTCGAGCGCATGAAGCGCCCTCCCGACAGCGTCGCCCCCACTGTCCTTACCTACAACACTGTCATCAATGCCTGCGCTCGCGCCACCGACGTCTCGTGGGACACCCTTCTCGGTCTGTTCGCGCAGATGCGCCATGAAGGGGTCCACCCGGATCTCGTCACCTACAACACCCTCCTCGCCGCCTGCGGCAGCCGAGGCCTGGACAACGAGGCGGAGATGGTCTTCCGCACTATGAACGAGGCAGGTATTCTTCCTGACGTCGTTACCCACACCTACCTTGTCGAGACTTTCGGCAAGCTTGGCCGTCTCTCCCGAGTCAATGACCTTCTCCGGGAGATGGAGGATGCCGGCAATGTTCCCGAATCCGCCTGCTACAACGTGCTCATGGAGGCATATGCGGAGGGCGGCGCCGCCAGGGAGGCAGTGGGGGTACTCCGCCAGATGCAGGCCGCCGGGTGTACCCCCAACGCAGCTACCTACAGCATTCTGCTTAACCTGTACGGCAGGAGCGGACAGTATGATGATGTCCGGGAGCTCTTCCTGGAGATGAAGGTCGGGAGCACAGAACCCGATGCTTCCACATACAACATCCTCATCCAGGTCTTTGGGGAAGGAGGGTACTTCAAGGAGGTCGTAACTCTGTTCCACGACATGGTCGAGGAGAGTGTGGAACCCAACATGGAGACCTACGAGAGTCTCATGTTTGCATGTGGGAAGGGCGGCCTCCACGAGAACGCGAAGAAAATCCTCTCCCACATGAACAGCAGAGGTGTTGTGCCCAGTTCGAAGGTCTACAGTGGGGTGGTGGAAGCTTACGGGCAGGGAGCCCTGTATGAGGTCAACCATCACTTCTCCCTTTTCCTGATAATAGCCATGATCTCCATTTTCAGCCGTGTATTATTCATTTCAGTGTATAATTCTCTGGTTTTTTTTCTCCTCTTTCAGGAAGCTATTGTTGCTTTCAACACCATGCATGAAATTGGGAGTTTGCCAACAATTGAGACATACAATTCTCTTGTGCACACGTTTGCTCGTGGCGGCCTTTTTACGGAGGGCCGTGCAATCATAGCACGGATGGATGATGCAGGGATTCAAAGAGATGGGAGCACCTTCAATGGTTTGATTGAGGCATTTTGTCAAGGAGGGCAATTTGAGGAAGCTTTAAAGGCCTATGTGGAAATGCAGGACTCAAGATGCAAACCAGATGAGCAAACGCTAGAGAGAGTCCTGAATGTTTACTGTAGCGCTGGACTGATAGAAGAGAGCAGAGAGCTGTTTTCAGAAATTCGGACGTTGGGCACTGTCCCAAGTGTCATAGCATATTGCTTGTTACTATCAGCATATGCTAAAAATGACAGGTAATTTTTCTACTTTAAAGCAGAGCCTTTAGTTCATCTAGTCTCGTGTGTTCATTTATTTGCATCTTTTATGTGAGCTCATTATAGTATAACTCATTCAGAAACACTGTGTCCGCTTCTTGTTTTCTTGCATGCTATGAGTATGTGCTAGGTTTTCAGATAAACTAAGTGGCATTTCGGTCTTCTTGTTGATGCATGATGAGTACGCAGTAAATGGCCATTGAAATGCCACACAACTCCGTATATGAATCAACTCTGTAAAAGCACATGAATCTATCACAGGACAACTGCGAGGTTATGTTTTGGTCCTGAGAGTTCCTATGATGATTATTCTATTCAACCCGCACGGAAACATAATCTGTATAAAGTGCCATGAAACTGTTGGAATTTTTTAATTTTTTGAGGTTCAACATTTCCGGGAAAGAGAAAATTGTGGAAAAGATTTGAAAGTCAGGAAACGTGTAATGTGAAATGAGCAAACGCTATCTGTTGAACCCACGTGTATAATAAGAGGGCAAGGAGTGGAATTGTTATTGTCTTTCGATATCTGTTGGCCCTGTTTCGTTCACCTTTGATGATATCTAGTCATGCTTCACGGCATCTTCATGTCTCGATGATGTTAATGGAATAATCTACTTGAATTATATATCCTGGCATAAGCTCAATGGAGATGAGGCTGATGACAGTTAATACTATTGCCAATTAAAATTTCTTTCAAGGCAAAAATCTTGAAATTTTTTTGCTTCAATTGATAATGTAATCCTTCATTTCCTGCTTAAGTTCATTGAAATCTGAATCCATGTACATCATAGGTGGGATGATGCAAACCAATTGCTTGAAGAAATGAAAACAAATAGGTTCTCCAACACACATCAAGTCATCGGATCAATGATCAAGGGTGATTATGATGACGATTCAAACTGGCAAATGGTGGAATATGTCTTTGACAGATTAAACTCTGAAGGTTGTGGCCTTGCACTACGATTATATAATGCAGTCTTAGAGGCACTCTGGTGGTTGGGTCAAAGAGCACGGGCTGCAAGAGTGCTCCGGGAAGCCACCAGACGTGGACTTTTCCCAGAACTGTATCGTGAAAGCAAACTCGTGTGGTCTGTAGATGTTCATAGGTAATGTTATACTTCCATTGAAATCTTGCAATTTTTCTTTTCAGTTTTTTCTTATTCTTGCATAGCTGAAGTTTGATGTGTTCATTAGGATGTCAGTGGGCGGTGCTCTTACTGCAATTTCAATGTGGTTGAATGATATTCACAAGAAACTTGGTAGTGGAGATGATCTTCCCCAGCTGGCAGCTATTGTTGTAGTGTGAGTCTTTTATACATCTCACCATTAATTTACTTAAACTTATCTTCTTAGTTCTACTGATAATGTGTCACGCTTTTAGTTTTATCTTTATTTTTATTCACCACTGATGCAAACTAAGGCTCGACAAACCACAAACAAATTTAACTTATTTTATCACCTTGAAGTAGGTTGACCTTGGAAGTGGCTGACCGTATACCCACCACACAGAGATGTAGTCCGTGGATTGTAAATTCTATTTTCATTTTATATTGCTACATAAATAGTATTTATTTAGCTATCATTAAAAGATGCCCTCTTGACTTTGCTATGTGAGACGAAGTATCTTCTACACCTATGAATCTGGTATTGTCCCTTTTGATACATGCATATAAAAAGAGAGAGATAGGGGTCAACCGTATCACTCCACGCTCTGCCTTGCCTAATGAAGCCTTGGGCCTCTTGTAGACAGTCAGCCTCCTCTCCTCCTTGCCCTCTCTTCTCCTTCTTCTCCCTCTTCAGATTATTGATATCTCATCCTCTTTCCTCTGATCAGGGTTCCTCTTTATAGGAGTAGCCCTAGACCCAGATTTCCTGTCACTCCTTTCATAAGCGTGTGATACTGCATGTGCTCCTTTTATTACAACATCCAACCATCCATATCTCACTTATCTGCTATTTATGCAGGTATTCTTACCCTTTCCATGATATGTACTCATGGGAGTCGTATCAGAATCATTGGATGTTGTAAAATAAAATGGGATATAGGTTCTTAAAAAGTGTTATGTAAGTCCATTTATAGTGTCTGGAAACCTTTTGGTGTTTAGACAAATAAAGTAAGAGCAGAAAAGATGATACAAGGCTTTCAAAAGTACTTGATTGTGTAGACTATGAGATACTAACAGCAAAAATGATCAGTTCCCTGGATATACTGAGAGAATGCTTCTGATTGGACGTGATGTGATTACTTTTTTCATGTTCTTCAGTATATAGGGTTTGATAACAGGTGGATTGTACAGATCCAAAGTTGCATCGTTTGGTCGGATTTGCAGTTTTGGATAATCGAGAGCTAATCCAAACTTGCACTTATTATTTAAACATTTGATCAAAATTTTCCAAGTAATTGAGAGCTTAGGGTGGATGAGAGGATTTCAGTGATGGGCTCGTGGTTTGTGTGTATCCTTCACATAAGATGTTCATAGTAGAAACTACTTAGAATCTAAGATGACCAGTAACCTATGGGTTGTTTAATGCGGGATCTTTTTGGAGATACTATTGACCTCAAAATGACTTGTTAGAAGAGTGTTATTGACCTTTTTCATTTTTGGGCTGATGTGACCCTTAGGGTGTTCATTTGACTGTGGTTCAAAAGCTGTAAGTGACTGGTATCAATACTAAATGCTTTGACACATCTGTTAAAAATTATGATATTAGAAATGCGTTCTTCTGGGATGGTGCACGCTTGATGAAATAGGATATAGTTTGTTTGTTCAAGGAAGAATGGTGAAGGTCTTCTTAACTTCAGTTTATATAATAGGGCTCTTGGCTAAGGGCTTGTGCATTGGGGGGCATATTTTGTTTCGGATAGAGATCGTCAAAGCTAAAATTTATTCTCTGATGAAGAGTGGAAGTCTGTAATTTCTAATAGATCTCTCCGTCTCGTTTGAAAAAGCCATGCGAAAATAGAGAAAGATTAACATTTAAGGAGGATAAATCGCTTGAAGAAGAGATACAAGCAGTAAATTGTTTGAACTTGTAAAGTCAATATCAGTATGAAAAAGGTTTTCCTTCATGTCCGGAACTCAGAACCTGAAGATTGGAAGCTACTGCATTGGAGAAATCAAATAACTAGAGCAGGTGTGACTGATAATCATCCATACTTATGGAGAAAGAAGATCAAGAAGATCACATGATGTGGAGGGGAATCAAAAAAGGGTTCTTGAACATAGGCCCGTGCTGTAGAATCTATGGAAACAGTGGGGTGTGGATCTTGGTGGTGATTTTTTTTATTTGGAGGAATAAGTAATGACTAAGAAAACTTGCAAAACAGTCGTATCTGCTGAATAGTCTGTATAGTGTGGAATGCCCTGTTTCAAGCTGTCCCAAATGGTGTTCCTGTTACGAACAAATGAAGGATTCAATGTTAAGTCAACTAGGGATCTGTGCATTGCATGCGGAAATTGAATGGTAGACACTAACACCAGCAATGCCTAAACGAAAGTTCAAATGGACGAACGACTATTTTGTGAAGCTATTATCTATGTGAACTGAACGAAAACAAGGTTGGTTGATTAAGGTACCTACTGTATCCCTTTGGCTAAGATTAAAGGGAGGATGAGTTTTTTGCGCCTTGATTTCTTTTACTTGGTTAGCATCTTGTTTCAGGAATGGTGAAAGTTTCTTTTTAATATTTCTAAATTATTATTGCTCCCTTGTACAGTTTCTAATTTTTTGTTGTTCCATTATAGTCTTTTTCTAAAACCATAGTTTTTTTATGCATTTCTCTTGCCTTTGAACCCAAAGCACATAGAATAAGTTCGGAAATATATCAATCGACTGCGAGGAAGATCTTCCAACATCAATTGTTATCTCCTATTCTTGACTGCATCTCTGTGGCTTGTAATAACTAAACCTGTTTTGCTTTAAAATCAGACGTGGGGAGATGGAGAAGAGCTCGGCGACAAGAGGATTCCCCATCGCAAAGGCAGCCTATGCATTCCTAAAAGACAACATATCTTCCACGGCGTTCACTTTCCCGGGTTGGAACAAGGGCAGGATTATTTGCCAGCGTTCTCAGTTGAAACGGCTCTCCCCTACGTCATCTGAGCAGTCTCGTGGTGGATTTATGAGAAGTCAACTTGTTTCAATCACTGATTTGGTATTTCCAAAGGCTGGAACGAGAATATACACCTCAGATCTTGAGAATGAATCTGTAGCCATGGAAAAAATTACCTCATCTAGAGAAGAACTCATGGCCACCGTGCCTTTATGAATTTAGCAAGATTATTTTTGGTTTTTCATTAGAATCTTATGCAACTGGGGTCAATTGGTTTGAGAGGATCGAAACATCACCACAATAAACGCCAGAGTCTTTGAGCCTTTGTGCATTGACTTCTGGCTGGGTTGTTCATAAGCGTGGATGGCAGAAAAAGGTGATGTTCAATTGATTTCGTAGTTCCAGTTGATGATCTGGTGAATTTCGGCTGTGGAGCTTAACTTTGGACAGATATCAGCTGTTGCCATGGCAGAATGAATAGTAACCGAAGTATGGCCGAGAATCGTTATAGAGAGGGAAAATCTGAAGGTGCATTATTTTGTTGTAATCCCTTCGTCCTGTTGCGAATGTGAGAGAACTTTTCCTAATGAGCATCTCTATGTCGTTCATTCTACTGTTCATATGACAGGAACTCGTCTAATGGTTAGAAATTTCATAAATTTTAAGTAATATACTGGTTTTCTGTCAACTGCAGCTCCAGTCGCCATTGTTATGCCATAATCTGATGAGGTTCTCATTGGCCATGATGCGAGAACCGAGATAACTGTTCATCCGTACTCCTCGGATTAACTTTTAACAGTGTTTTCCAACTCTTGCTCAGTTCGACGTTTCTTACTTTGCTTGAACCCTTCTTACGACTTTATTATTAAACTTGAAGTAATTTTACTCATTATGAGTTTATGATATATAGATATAACTTCATCTTCTGTAATGTTCACCTTATCGTATGCATTTTTCTTGTCTGCCCATTTTAATAATTCCTTATTCATAAGACTGTTCTTCAATACTTAGGGATGGAATTTCGAGTTTACTATGTATATGGGTCTAACCCCTTTTTTCGTCTTTACCATTTTGTATTAAATTTCAGGCATTTGAGATGCAAGCATGGACACTATTAAGATGGTTTTATAAGTTGAGCGTGTATGGATGCTTTTTCTTTTATTTTATTTTATGATAGGGTTGATACTATATTCTGTCAGATAGCACCGTTGTCTAGTAATTTTTCTTGAACCCAAAGGCCAGTTGACGAGCATTTGCCCAATTGACCTTTGCCTCCCTTGGATTCTCCCCCTCAGACTAGGCTACTCACCTGGAGCTAGTGAAGTAGAACATAAACGTTGACTATTTTGGGCGATGTCTCTGGTCATGTGTTGTCAGACGAATGTGCTTGCAACATGTCCTACAAGAACTTTTGCTTCAAAACCAAATCGGAGTGCTCATCGGTGAAGCCGATTTATGCTCATCGAGGAGAGACACTGAATGTTCTAGCTAATTAATTTCCCCATTTACTTGTTTTTATTTTTCCTCTTTCAAAGAATTTTAAAAGAATTGGAGATCTTAAAAGATCTCAAATGTTCATCAAAGGGTTATGATTTGTGTCCTGGAAACCACTGTTCTCATTGCAGAGCCTTGGAGAGAAGATCAGTTACTCTCCACGATCAGTGATCTCTTTTCTTCATCCCATTTTTTCTTCCTGCCATGACTAATGTTTCATCTGTAGCGTCACATTCGGTTGCCTTGAAGGAGTCCTTGATCTTCTAGTGTGCGCCGTCTGGATCTTGCTCTTCAACTGGCTGCTCTGCCTTGGGGTCTGAAAGGAGGAGTATGGCATACATCTGCACGGTGAGGAAAGATCAAAAACTTATGTTGAGATCTGATTATTCTAACTTCTCCTTCAATATCCTGAATCTGAGTCCACTGGTATGGCACTGGAAAGACCAGCAGAAGGTACACAATCCGGAAAGAATGGCACATAGATTTAATATTGTGGAACTGGGAGGCTGATACACCTTTTCACATCAACCAAAATGAGAGGAAAAGTTGCACCACCAATGAGGAAACAAAATAAAAAATATGAAGGAGAATAAAACCCACAACCTAGTGACAAAGAGGGTTTTCCATCTATATATATATATCTCTCTCTGACCTGAGCATTCTTTTTCAATGTGTTTTATATAAAGGGGAGGGACTAGTTTTGTTCCTGAAACCAGTCCCTAAAATAAAATTGAAGAGAAAGAAGTCTAGGTGAACTTTTCCCAATGGCTCGACCAAGTCAACCTAAAGGCTTCTTCCAAACCATCGTAATAATGTGTGGCTCTGGTTTAAGAAATTCTTTATGAAACCCATCAGAAGTTCGAAGGTATTATGCTGTGATCAAACGTACTCTTAAATATGCCTTTGGTTTCTAGGTTTGGAGACAAGCATCTCTTTCTCTATGTCGCAAAAGAAAATGCAAATACAAGAGATTTTGAGGAAATAAAGACACATCAGATAGAGCAAGTCATCCATTCTAATCTTAAGTAGTCCATTAGATCTCCCCTGTTATTTCGTTTTGAGAATATTTCAACATCCATATCCATATAAGCTTTTATTTTCCTTTGAAAGTTTGATTTGCTTACTTGTCATCCACTTGACTCTGATCATTCCCCACCCATCTCTAATGCCTCTCCCAAAAAAAGCCCCTTGTTAGACATAAGGCCTCACTTAGACCTATTTTATAGTTGTTTGATCTTATTGATCTATTTCACTTTAAAAGGACACTTCATCTTTGAGTTCTGCTAATCACTGAGTGTTTTACCATTGATCCTAGGGGCTTAACTTCAATAGAGTTTCATCCAAAACTCTATCAAAGATTCATAACTCTATATTATTTAAACATTGATTACAAGGATCAGCTTTCTTGAGTGATAAATTATGTTGTGCAAGAGTTTAACCACAAAAGAATGTAAAATATTTCACGTATGGTGATTCCAAAAAAAAAATAGATGTTGATGAATTCCCAGATTTTGATGAAGAGGTTGATTGTTCGCTTTTAAGCTCTTCATTCTCTCCTCATATAGAGGCCTTTTGACTATTTGAAAGCTTCTTGTTGACTTTTGGTTGAGAAGAAATAATCTCTTGATCAGCTTGCAAAGCCAACTTCTCATCTCTTCATTTGAGAGTTTAGCCTTTGAATTTCAGTTGAAATTCATGTTGTTTAGTGGTGCAAGGAAAATCTAAAGAATAGACAATCAAGAGATATTCAAATGGGGAGAAGATTTCATTTATAGATACAACTTTGATCCAATATTTCTTTGTTTTCCAACTCCTCTACATTCTCTTTGTGGAGGGTTTAGTGTCTTTCTTCTTCTTTACTTGATCTGATAAGACAACAAGGAATGGTGTGGCCTAACAAAAGCATAACAAATCAACAAACCATGCCACATACTAGGAAAATTTTTCCGTGACACTACACTGGGAAATCTGTTTTGAAATATCCAAGATAATTCTCCCTTGAACTTATTTAGATCTATTATTTACGTTTAACCTAATAAGAAACCTTTAATCTGTAACATGTAAGGACAAAGATAATGACTCTGAAAGGTTCAAAATTAGTTTTGATAGACATATTGGTAATTCATGAATATTAACTTAAATAACGTAATGTTTTCAACTTAGAATAAAATCCAGATTATTTCAAGAGAACATGGGCACAAAATATCACCATTCAGGTTTCATACCCTTACTTCATACCAGATAACCTCTCTTCTCTCTCTCTTTCCTCTATATCTTCATTTCTCAGCCCATGATATTATTTTCAACTCTTCATCCTAGCAGCTTAGGCTAAATAAATGAGCATTTTTTGGACGAAAAAATTATTCTTTCAAATTCATTGGTATGATCAGTAATTTTGATTCAAAATATATTACATAAAAGAAAATCTTCGAATTGATTGTAAACCGTTCACCAATCTCAAATCAAGAGCATTAAATGTTAATCAACTTTATATTCTCATGTAGACATTTCACATATGATAAAGATATTTTTATAGATTCATAGTTATTCTCAAGTTATTTTTAATCAAATGCAATAATTTTATCATTTGATTTTACATATGTGGATTTGTTGTGATCAAAACATTTTAGGGTAATCAAGGTGTCGAAAGCCAACACCTCTACGTTATTAGAGGTTTGTACCCATTTTAATAGACTGGCTCATTGATCTTGCGAAAATTCTCCTATTCTACAAATCTCATGTGCTGATCCTGTGAAGTTTTTTCACTTTTTATTGGCTCACTGCTATCACCCTCAATTAAGAAATGCTCTCATGTAAGAATCTGAATCCTGGACTCTATTTACCCATGGCCGACTCACACTTCAACCTGCCCACAGTCCATCTCAATGTTACCTCGGTTGCCCCCCTAAAACCTTATGGCGACATGTTCTAGCTTATTGTGTTGAATGAAAATTTTCCTCTAGATGATGGTGATATTCTTTAATTTTTGACTCAGTATCATTAGATTCGTGAATTTCTCACCAATCAAGCAATCACATGTGAAGATACTCATATGTTGTAAATTTCATTAGTTAACTTGTCTTGCTCCTAGCCTTCTCTAATATCCAGCTGTTTTACTTGAGTTGAAGATTCGTGGTGCTCTCTTTTATCACCATGTTTCTATTAGAGCTTTTCTTGTTTGTAATTTGGAATGGACAAAGGATGCATAATAAATGTTAGAATAAAGCTAGTACCAAATAGAGTTCATGGCGATGATCAAATGACAGGTGAAAAAAGTTATGGTAGATGAGAAAATAACACTCGATAATTCAAACTTGAAAGAAAAAACCAGGGAAAAAGAAAAAAAACCCCTCTTGCACTGACCTTTTAAGCTCGACTACACTTAAAACTCCACTTCCCCTCTGCAAGTGTGGTTAAAAACACCTGACGGATTGAGTTTCTTCCCTTGCACCACCTTAAACGAAACTATTTTAAGTACAAGGCCCATTGACAATAAAGCCCCAACAAGAAGCTCGGGTCATTGATATCTCACCATAGGCTCACATCAGCTCCACAAAGCAACGTGAAATTTGAGGCATGATCCCTAAAATTATAACTGGTATGAAATTCTTTCAGAGATGGGAAATAATATGTGGAAAAGTCAAGAAATTAACTCCAGAGCAGGAGCAACAACCATTGGAGGTCCATGATTGCACGTGATGATTGGGCATCTTAGTCCCTTCATTAGTTTCATGTGTGGTTAGCATGTTCAGTTTACGAAAACAATTTAACATTGTTAGCAATTGAACCTACCAAGCAGACATAATTTGTTCTAGAGAAGCTATTTTCTAATGATACATCGTCAATTTTAAGAGGGAAATTTTTATGCCTAATCCCAAAGCAGATCCTTGTAACTAATTAGTAGCTTCGAGAGTTAAGTTGAATCCATAGCTGCTACCCATCAAACACGTCATCATGGATCGCAACCACTGGGGATTGATTGGTTAAGCGATCTATGTTAGGGTGGCTAATCCAGGGATCTGCTTAATAGATTTAGAGAGAATGAACAAACTAATCAGTAGGAGGTGTAGGCACATGGCCTTTGACATTGCTCGTATCGGTTTTGTTAAGGGAATCGCAGGGAAAGGGATACAATGATCACAAGTATGGAATGGGATTAGCTTGCTCTATTGCAATTAAGTTTATATTCACATGGGAGGTCACCTTCACCTACGCCTTCTGAATCTGGAAGGCGCCATTTGGATAGTTAGCCAAAGGCGTACCATAGATGCGCTGTCAAGGAGACATCCAAGTTCAGTGGTGTTCAATAAGAAATGCGGAGGTACCATTCAAATTATGCAGCAAAGGAGAAAGATGACCAAGAAGAAAAAAAGCCTGGGCTTGGGAACCAAAAGGAAAGAGGGTAAAATGGACTCCTACCAGTTAGTCCTTGATGGGAACTCCGAAAAATTGACTTAAATTCCTTTGGGGATTCTTCTGGCCGTGAGAAAGTTTTCGCTTTACATGTGCTAATTGACTCACTTATGATTTTAACTAATCATCATGGGACAAAAGGAAAAATCTCCCTTAGTTTAAATCATATTCAAGGGGAACGCCTCTCTAGACTTCCTGCCAATTCATCGTAGATACAGATGTGTACTCTCTATAAATCAGGGATTATCATTCTTTACGCATTCCAACAGTCTCCCACTTGGAGAGTGATCATTCTCCTACACTGCACTCCTAGTCTCTTCATGAGCGTCGCCCAAGCATGACGATATCTGATCGTTCTAGATTGTAACACTCAGGGCATGGGCACACTAACGAGTAGGCTCCTCACCTGGCTATTTCATGTTCCTCAATCCATCCTGCGTTGCACCTGCAAACATCTTCTGCTTCTGTGCCTTTGTGACGAGACTTCTTCACACCATGTCGTGGCTCCTACTCCATGAGAGACATATTAGCGACCTCCCATTGCATTGGAATCGCTCCAATGCACCTCCACTACATTGAAACCGCTCCAACATGCGGCACATTTACCTGCTCCCTATGATGCCGCTACTAATGCCCGATGCTCTCCGCATCACTCCAGCCCATGTCTGCATGACTGCGATCCACACGAGGAGTTTTCCATGGCAGGCACTGTCGGCATCCTTCCATAGCACTGCACATCACACGCGTGCCCTGCGCACCACACGAGGTGGTCTGATGTTCCTCCACTCCACACAACATGCCACTTGCGCCATGCGCTGCACTGCATGCCACCTGCATGCACTGTGCAGCACACGATCTGATCCTCGTGTGTACTGCTCTTCTACACGTTTTCCTGTAGTTGCGCTATTCCGAAGGTATTCTGATGTCGTCCACCAACTTCTCTGTGCAGCCGCCGTCTGTAGACCTTCTCTTGATATTTGTATGCCTTCGGTGCGAGCACTGTCTGCACGTCATCATATACCAGCGCCGCCCACAACTTCAATCTGTCCAGACTTAGTGTTGCCATCCACCCAAGTCTTGCACTCCGACGAGCGAGTCTCTACTGTTCACGTGAGCGGTGCAATTCTGGCACCATTATAGTATGTCTGTCCGTGCCGCGGGACGTGGCGACGTCATTTCCGCACAGCTTCTTCGGTGCCAATGCTGCTCCGCACGGCTCTCTGTAACTCCACGTACCCCCGGCCTTTTAGGGAGTGTCCTTACAAGCCGACCGCGAGACTATCCGAGACCATCAATAGGCCAACTGCGAGCATCCTAACCTAGCCCTTTTGCGACTGTCGTCGATCGACTACTCCATGAGTGCCTCAGTTGGCCATAGCCCGAATGTGTCCACCTGACCGTTTTGTGAATGTCCTTGCCCAGGATGTCCGTGAGTATCCTTTCCGAGACCACTCTGCGACTGCCATCGCCCAGAAATTTTGCAAGTGTCCTCGGCTAGCTGATCCGTGAGCGTCCTCATGCCATAAAGCACGCTCTCCGCGCCAACGGAATGGCAAGGGGAACTCCTTGTGCCCGGCACTACTAAATGCCGGAAGTGTTTGCTCCGCACGTGGCTGCACTCTGGTGCTGCGCTTCTGCTGAGGCTCCTCCAAATGTACCAGTGCTGCTCTACACTCCACTGCACGCCATCTCATGCCCCCAGATGTGCCAGCAGTCTAAACGGCTCTTCTGGTTTAGGACTGTCCAGCGCAGAACTACGCGCCATAACGCATCTCCAGCCATGCAGACGACGGCGAAAACCTCACAGTGCAGAAGCATTATGGCGTCCGTCACCAGCATCGTCACACTCTCTGCCGTGGTTACAGTCCCACAGTCAGAACTCCCACTTGAGAAAACCTCTGCCCTTCGCCGTAGATACAAATCAGCATATCAGCTATAGATCAGGGATGATCATTCTCCACACATCCCAACACAGAAAACAGAATGGGAGCCATCCAGAAGCTATTCTATGAGAAGTTGGATATCTTCAGATCGGATGTATTTTTTGCCCACAAAAAGCGATAAATTATGTGGATAAACATTGTTTTTGTCTGCTATATGCCTCCGAAGTAAGGCATGAAGCTGCAGGGATGTTCGTTGTTTCCCCCATGGATGGAATGTTTGGTCTTCTCAAACTTTTTCGATTTGAACAGATGCTACTAAAGTAAAAAGAGATGTCAGTAGGCTTGCCGCCATTGTTATGGAAAATATCTTGACCGATATCAGTTATCATACTATACCCGCGTAGTAACGGCAATCTGCGCCTACGTGTTTTCTCAACAACCAGCAAATTGGAAGTCCAAGGCTGTGTTCCTGCTTTCACCATTACCCGAATCCTGGCTTAGGGAACATGACGCAGAAGAGTGGCATCTGGTTCATGAAGTCTGCTAATGGAGAAGTTTCCATGGCGACTGGGATTCTTGACTAGCCAGCTTTAGTTCCAGAAGTTACAGTGTAGGTCCATTTACTGAAAATGCTTGAGAAGAGCTATTTCGATAACTAAATTACATGAACTCTTCTTTTCTTGCTCAATTGGATAATCCTACCTCTGTGTGCAAAGTCCGGATAAACTATAACAAGAATACTTTATATTCGTAAAACCAACATTACTGTACCGATTATGTTCAACTCGTCCAGATCTAGTGATTATCAAATGCTTTTCTGATCTTTTCATCGGGATTAAAAATTATAGGAATCGCAATAAAAAAAGTTCTCTTAGTTGATGCAAGATTGCTCAAACTCAGGTTAGAAAGGTCAGCAGAAAAAGCTTTCTATATGGCAAGTCCTATCAAAGACAAGAAATCCCCCCAGTCAACCCAGAAAAGACAGATCCGTCCACCATTCAAGGATACTATATCTCCTTGCACCCGCAAGCTCCTCGTAGAGCTTAAGATGAAGAATGAGAGGCACAATCCTTAGACCACCCCTTGCAATAGAATATAAAATATGTCATTATAAAAAAAGATTTCCTTGGATAGTATGGCCAAGGACTTTAATCACTGATGTTGCATTTAATCAGGACATAACAAATCATATGGGATTTAGTTAATGTGTAATAAACATGTCACGATGAAGGACAAACTTCGCATCAATTGGTTTTAATTTGGATGCCCCAATTAATTTAACTTTAAAATATTAGTCAGGGATGTTCTTAACTTTCACAGCTGATAAAGCAACAGTGTGCTTTGTTGCGACGTTTATCAGCATCAGCATACGGAGTGCATGATTCGGACAATACACAGACAGCATAGTATATGGCAAAGATCAGAGCCGGTACGAGGGCACCCCGATTGAGAGTGTTTGCACCAGCGTGCTTTGGTGGGCATGGATCAGTGCTGGCACGGTGAGCACCCCTTTTGGACTGCACAAAGAGGTCTGCATAGTATGACACAGCACCTTGCGATCCATCAGAACTGCATGGGAAACCTTGCACGGCCCACACAGGATGCCTGTGCAGGTGCAGCACGAACAATGTCGGCACAGGAACCCATGGGGAGGAGTGCCAAACACAAGAGCACCTTGTGTGAAATGCAACGTGTGGGCAGCGTGTGGTACAATAAACACTCATGTGAAGCAGTTCTCATGCAGTGGGAGCATACTACTGTGGGATTTAATAGAAGTTGCGACACAGAATGACCAGGTGACGTGGCAAGAAGGGAGGCTTATGATGCGAGTAGAGCTGTTAGGCCGATTCGTGCGAGTGCAGGATAAGAATGATTAATCCCAAAGCGAGAGATTGTTTGGTTGTCTGGAGAATGACCGTCTTGGATCTATGAGTGATATATCGATCAACATTCGCAGTGATTTGATTTAAGCTCCAAAGGGGGGCATGCCGCTTGGAGTAGAATTTGAACTAGGCGCAATGGTCTTTCGTTTTGAGGTGATCGCCCTAGATCCACGTTATAAATAGGAGGCGACCCCTGCCGTTGTAAATCAGTGGAATGATGAGCGACATTCTTCCTCGGAGGTCTTCCGAGGTTCTACCCATAGATGACCATAACTAGAGGGATACAAGGAATGACAAGACGGAGATTTAGGTGTGTGAGTAAAGCAAAAGGATAGTGGGAGAGGAAAAAGGAATAGAATTTGGAAGGAATGAGAGTAGCCTCCTTAATTAGAGTAAAAATTACGTAATAAAACCAACTGAAGAAACTTCAATAGAGATTTAACTGCAAAGCCTGTTCATATTCCAGGGACAGAAAAGGTTGAGACGTGGAATAAGAAGAAAATGACTCTTGCATCCTGGCCACAGAAGGCTGTGGCACTAGTAATTACGTAGAAAAGTCACAACATAGGAAAAAAATTTTAAAAATTTAAGGGTTTAGCTTTTCAGAAATTTCCTGTCGTTTTAATGAACAGATCACTCCCTTCGCCTTTCACATTTTTTGTAACGCTGATTTGATATTCATATATGGCTGCATAATTGAAGAGATTTTCAGATCAAATGATTCATTACCTTCCTCACGTAAGACTACAAAGAAATATTATACACTAAATTCTTCCCTCTCTCTCTCTCTCTCTCTCTCTCTCTCTCTCTCTCTCTCTCTCTCTCACTCACTCTGTTTTTCCCTCTCTCTCATCATCAACAGTCACTTCTTCGCGGACGAATATATTCAGTTTGTGTAATAGACGTAAGAATCTACAGGATGTGCCAACGTAATCCATTTGAGCAAACATCTTTTTATAGCTTACGTGGTTTCACGAGGATGAAACAAAAAGCTAGAACAGCTGTAACGAGGAAAAGAATCGATTTAGCTTAACGGATCGACTCTGAGAAATATTCTAGCGATTGCCGGCCAGCTGCCGAGATATAGGGATCTCATTTAAATTCAGTGCCCGGTATTCGCCCACGGACCCGAATTCTTGGCGTCACTTAGAGCAGTAAAGTTCAGAGACGCACGGAATGCACATCAAAATCTCTCCGCAACCGTCGAGCTACCTTAATCAGATGACGTGATTAACAAGTCCATTAGGATTTTGAATGCGCCCATCCTGAAGCTGGCCAAAAAAGAAAAGAATACAAGGATCCCATGTTGAGCAATCGACCAGTTGCTCCAATTTACTTCCTGCCATTTGTGTTGGGTTAGAGACTTGGATAGGTCGCTTTAACTCTCAATATCAAAAAAGTTTACTGAGAAGTCGCGAAGCTGGTTTGATTGCCATTTCTAACGCGCATCGTCCGCTGCGTCTTCTTCCGACGGCAGCAAAGATTTGAAAGGCAACAGATGTCGTTGGAACAGGAAAAGGAGAATTATTCTAGATAATTCATGGCAGTCCGTGAGTGAGGCGTGAAGAAGCCGACAAAAATTCGAAGCAAAGAATCATATTGTACATTTGATTATGAGAAGAAAAGAAGAAGCCAGGATGCACTTGACTTCAACGCTTCATGAAACTGATAACTTTGGAAAAGAGATGATTGTAAGATTTGAGTTTGCTGGCCTGTTTTGACTAAACGACCATCTTAAACTCAAGTCGTCGGCCAGTACAACTCTTGACTTTCTTCTGGGTTTTCCAATTCCAGTAGCGTCTTCCTCTTACAATTAACGTTTTACAATTTCGCTGTCTTGGCGGAGAAGGTTGTAAACCGCCATTGATCCTAATAAGAAGCTTTCGACAATCCTAGATCGCGATTTGTCTGGTAGCTATCTTGCAGAATAAGAGGTGATACGGGGAAAGAGATTTTCACCTTTTTATATTCTTTGATATCGTTGGGTCCGTATCTTTTCAATGAATTAATGGTGAATTTGAAGTGGGTCTGGTAGCATCGCGCTGCTGCCTTTCATATGTGCTATTCCAATCGAATGCCTGAACTTGACGGATAAGAATGTCTTTGGCCATCGAGGGAAAGAGGATAGATGATAAACCTTATGAGCAATTACTTTGAATCAACATGCTCCCCGACTAAGTATGTTTTTTGCTCAAAACCTATGGCACCGAAATCTCTTTGAAACATGATAGACCAATAACTAACTTCTCTGATGGATTTTTCTGCCTCATTTGTCTTCAGATGTTACATAACTTCTTACTTACATTTACTACATGGTAGTCCTCTTATTTTAGTTCATAAAGAATATGATTTCCTTCTTTTCTGTGCTTACACAGCGACAATATGCTTACATTATTTTAAAGAGCATTAAAAATTTAATCAGAAGTTTTGAATGAAAAATTAAGGAAAGATATCATTGACACCGTTTTTTGAATTTCATAAATAATTGAACCTCATCTAGAATCTAATGAAGAGGCAATTGAATTACATTTTATTTCTTCTCCCTCTTCATATCTAGAATCCACAAGTTATGTAATTACAAAACATGTTGTTGTTGAATGACGTTGTGAATGATTTCGAATCAATAACTAGTATTTCATTCAAGCAGATGTTTGAAAAGTTTAAATGTTCCTGGATTTAATTTTGTGGAATATGATTTTGTCACAAAAATTATGCCTTCTCACAGTTACATTAAGCTTTGAGTCCCACTCAAATATCACGTATATATGTGTACAAGAAATATTAGAGCAAAACATCAGAGAAGCATAGGGTGAATGTGGAAGGTAAACTCACGATTGGAGAAATTATAGAGAAATTCAAGTGACAGCTTTAAAATACTTAAATTATTCCATTATTTAAAATATTCATATACTCGAACTACCAAAAATTTAATACAACATCCTTTAAGTTAAATAATATACTTGAATTATCAGTTCTCATGTATCGAATAAGAATATATTATTGTTAAATACCTGTAAATGTATCTCCAAATAATGTAATGACTTTTGCATCTAATTAAACCTAAATATCATCAAATAAAACATGCATATGAAGTATATGCACCGAACCTTCCTATCAGTATTTGAAAGCGTTTCTTAGGCTGCATATGATGTTCAAAAATATTTTATCAAGTGATATTCAAGAGAATTTATACCTATTTGGAAAAGAACTATATATAATTCATGTTCCATTTATTAATTCATCTTAAAAAATGAAAAAATAATATATATATAATTATTTATAAACTTATATTTATCATTTTAATTCAAACATTCATATTGAATTGGATATTCCAGTCATTAATCCTTGATTTTGGAATTTAAAAAAATATTGGCACATTCTAAAAAGTTAAAAAATTAATAATCTTGAGAAAAAATATTGTAAATTTAAAAATTTAAAACATTACCATAAAAGGAAATCATTGACTTATCACATAAAAACTTGACAACATTTATATATACTCGCCATTATTTTATAAAAATTTAATTTCAAGTGTCTATTGAAAAGAGCAACCATCTATATACGACACTAAATATCCTCTGATTTAGTTTTGTTTTCCACATATGTTTGTCCCATGAGAACCATTTGGGATAGTTGAGACTCTTAGAGCCAACATTAAAAATATCCAAATTGTATGAAGAAAGAAGGTCCTTAAATATTCCATATTAAACCACGTCTAACCACTGAAAATAAGGACATGTGCCTAAGGTTTTGTACAAAATATTTCCAGTCTTCCATCAAAGTGAAAAAACCAAATTTTGGACTATTAGCCATTTTGTTTCTCCTATAATGTTATTCATCTTGTATATCGGCATCAATATTTTTTGTTAAATTATATGTTTATAAATTAATCAAAAATTATGATTTTCTAAATGTTTCAAAAACTTTAATCAAATTTTATAGATTTTTTTCATCATTCCTTCTACTTACCCAAATCATAAAGTTGAATAATTCAAATTCATAGACAAGTTAAAACTGATGTAACAAGAAAAAGTATCTTTTAATCAAGTGATGATGCTTTTTTTTTTTGGGAGTTGCCTCTAGTCAATAATGGACATTGATGTGTTAGTTACAACTATAATTCATTCTTCAAAATTGATGTCTTCAATGACCATCTTTCCAGCTGGAGTCTACTACTCCAGAACACAACAGTCATTATAAGAAAAAATGTAGAAATTTCATCTTCATTAGTCATACGTCTTTGTTATAATTTCTTGTTTAATTTCACTCCTGGCCCTGATTGATTACATATTCATAAGGAGTTTCATACTTGGCTGTATTATATTTTTAATGCTTTTTTATTTAAATATCACAGAAACTGATTCTCAGATCTCATTAATAATTTTGCATCTGGGGAATAAAATCAGGAAACTCATTCTGTAGTTTGATTCTGAGAGCTCATTCTACTCCCTAGAAAAAATATTGGAAGGTTTTCTGGAAACTCAAGATTAAGAGAAATGAAGATATTTATATCTTGCATGACATTCCACTATCTACCATCTTACATAGGTTATTTAGCACTTATTTGGATGCAAAAGATGGGAATTATACTTTCTCAAAATGAATCATCCAACGTTTTGGAATTCAGTACTTAAATTATGCTTTTCCCCAAACTATAGAGAAATGATAGATTTAGTTTCCCACGCTTGAATTGGCATGTACGTTAGATTTTAACCTGATTTGTTATTAATATTGATTAATGAATGAACTAGTAAAGAGCTACCCGACTTTCAATAATACATACGTTATGGGTGTGAAGGAATGTATACTTCAGGAAATTTTGTTGAATGGATTCAAGTGGCCAACCTTAGTAGATGCAGCATAGGTGGATGTGAGACTTATTGGGATGTCTGCAAGAAAATTAGCGTCAGTTTTCTCCTCAGTAATATACGCATGATGCGCAAAGACTAACATGAGTCTACAAATCCTTTCTTGATAAATCCCGAGCTAGAATATTTCTCTAATGTCACCTTAGTGTAGTAACTAATTTCTCTCATTTATATATTTATATTTTTCCTGAATGTTTTGAGGTCGTATCCGTTGAGTTTTAAATTCAAGGTTCACCATTGGCCGGAAGTTCTAGCCCAATTTATTGTAGCATGATATGTGGCATTTCGATCGGGTATCATCCATTTGTGAGGTCAGCTGGAGGCTCTGACGGCCAACATTCGTATTATTCTGTCACCTCTAGCACGCATCAAGCATATGAGCAGCCGAACGCATCTCCTCTCTAATTGCCCCCCTTTTAGTCTTTTCTTTCCGTACCTTTAAATAAGATATTTAATGTAACAGGCGGTAGCGTTATTAATAGTTAAACAACTTGCAAGTACAAACGCCTAGGGACTGGTATAAAAGTTAACATTTCTGGAGAAAACTTTGCGCCATAAGCTGATACTAAGAATATCATCCAAAAGCTGGATGCGTTTTCCCCCATTTTCATGATGGTGCTACAAGCAAGAGGATCTTCTCTATTTCCCGGAAGGCTACTGCTTGAACAGAACCATATTCGAAATTGTGTCATGATAGGCATCACGATGGAGGGCCATTGTCCAGAAATTGTGATGTTCCGTTCAACTTCTGTTTGTTGTTAAATCAGTAACAACACCGTTGTGAAGAGAGGATCGACTTTATGATGTCAATGCCCGGTGTCAGGGCTTGGGCACGATCATTTTTGGGAACTAAAGGGAGTCACTTGGCCGTATTTTGACCTCTCAAGAGCATATTGCAAACATTAATGGAACGGAACTACCCTGACTTTTAGGCTGGAGCGGACTTGGTCTCTGGGTGCCTGGAGAACGGCTGAACTCGCCGAGAGCGGAGAGAAAAATTCACAGAGCCTCGGCCGTCCCTACAATTGGAGTCGTTGAGGGAATAATCTGGAACAAGCGATCAGTTGGGTCGTTCAGGCTCATAGAAGGATAAGTGGTGAGCCATCCTTGTTATCAACTAGGCCTTTCACATAAAGTGGCTCGATGTGAGCGACAAAGAAGGTCAGTTTCTTCTCCTTTTGGTGGCCCCGGTTTGCAGATAGGGGAAACATCCCAGATACTTCACAGTTTGATGGAATTACAGAGAAACCCACCGGAAGAAAATGTTAAAGGAGATGAAAAACTCACGAGTAGATTCGTACGATAAGATTCTTAACATTTCACTCCCCCGTGGAAGGTGCGGGATAGAGTTTGATCAAACTCTTCAAACTCCATATTCCATCTCGCCTTGCTACAGCAATGGAACAAGAACCTTATGACAGCATATTCGAGGGTCAGAAAGACTTCAGGGAGGTACGCTGGAAAGGTTGACCTGCTTGTGGTATCGATTCTGCTTTCGAATTGACGGGCACTTCATTTCTGTTTCTCTCAATATCGTCGTTTCATGTACCGAGATTTCCGGTGGAAGGGAGAAGAGCGTAGTCGACCACGTGAAAGGGGTATGAGCCCCCCCCAGTGCAAAAGCTTCGCTTGATATTCCTCCTATTGTAACTTCTTTTGGAAAAACCTTTTTATTTAAACAATGGTTCAAGAACATTAATGTAGCGTCAACCACTCAACACTAACATTGAACATATCAGATAGTAAAAGCTAATCGTTTCAGTTTCTAGCTGATTCGTTATTGCCATCCCCATCACAGTCGTAGTTGTAGCTCACTTTATCTTCTCACACAGATGTTGCATTTATATTCTCTATCGATGTGTTAAGGCAGTACTTTTTTGTTCACATATGAAGATACAGAGCGATCTAAACTACGATAATCTATTCCAATAGTGTACATTCAAAACCTAGTATCGAGTATTATGTTGACCACACGTGCGAGGGTAGGGGACCATTGCCTGGACAAAAAAAAGTTGATGCGGTCGAGCTTTTCACCCCATAATTGAACACTAAGAAACTGACAGCATTCAGGCTTTCCTATAATCTTGCGTTTCTATTTCACTGTATTTGATGCACTCTCTGACAGAGTTTATTGGCAACCAGTAGGTGTTTCTTTTAGGCTCATTTTAGGGCTCGTAATAGATCATAAATACAGTCAAATGAACTCCAAAAAGACGGTTAAGATTATAAATACAGTCAAATAGGTATTCTGCGTAAAACTTAAAAACTAGCACTACTAACGATCTATGGCTCTGATGAATAATTCCTCTCCATGATGATCAACACATTTTTCAAGCTGTGATTATCATTGGGGGATAAGATAAAAAAATCTGGACAACGTTCTGTGTTGTAAAAATTCAGATAATAACTCGAATTTTTCTCAGTGGAGTTAACGGTCTAAATTATTTGACTGAAGTTAGTTCTACTTTATCATTTTCCGACCCCTTTTCAATTTAATTACCCTAGCTTTCTTGTAAGATCTGAACGTGTGTATGTTCACGCTGTGATCTGTACGTGTATATTGAAGCCTACATAACAGTTCCTAAAATGCCAAGGCAGCTTTAAGACAAACTTGTCCAGACGTTTAGAGGGAAGGGAAAATACTTTTGGATTGAATGATGAAACAAAATTTCTACACAGCATGAGATTATGCCACAGTTTCAGAATCTTCATTGGTCCAGCGAAATACAGATTTAGCATAAAATTAAAGTGATTCACATCACACACGACGATCGATATACCTTTCCGTACATGAATGAAGAAACGACTCACGGAATGAAATGACTAGATGACCAGCGATCTATGTGAAATAAAATCAGTCTATAGCATTCATATAGCAGCACTCTACGGGGGTTGAGCATTATTATAGAAGAATCTTCTTTTGTGTCAGTTGTGGATGTCAGCGGGATGAGGGCCTCTATCAACGCGGCCTTTTGTGTGTCCAGGGACTCTGGCTGCTGTGAATTTGTGGCCCGGACCACTTGGGCTTGGACCACCGTTCTTTACCGCTGTGAGTAGCCACAGTGCCTGTGCATTGATAACTGGCTCCGCCGGCGTGCCAAGCGGGCGACCCGCCCCAGGTATGAAGAAACCACAGTCTCCCGCCATGATGAGGAAAAGAACGACGACGATGTCCGGCCTAAGAGACATGTATTGAGGCGATAGTTGAAGGAGAAAATTACTCCCTGGGAACGAGGGTGGAGCTTGTTGAAGCAGTTTGCTTCGTATTGGCTGTCTAAAATGGAGTGCCTTCAAATGCTAATTTGCCTCCCCTATTTATAATGGGCAATTTGGAGTCTTGAAGCATTTGATTGCGCTTACTCGGCGCTTTTCGCCGTCTATTCACGCACCTGTGAAGGTGACCTCCCTTGAATAATGGCGAAAGTGTGCCTGGAGGAAACATCCGCGATGGACACGCCAGGAGAATCCTTCTATGTCGGACCAAAAACGATGTACAGACAGGCAGAAAAAGGGTGTCCCGCGGGTCCAAGGGAAGTGAGAGAGGCTTATAGATAATTCGAGGAGAAGATTTTGAGTGTGAAGTTGAAGATATTAATATATTGGAGGAACTTCAATAGCCACCGTCTTCTATAGTTTTGTAGTTGACTCGTCTGAAAACCAAAAGCCATTTAACACCAGCAATAGAATAGGAGACCGGAATCACAGCTCCATCATTTCGGTCTCCAAGAGACGAGTGCAACGTTTCTTGGGCACAGTTTAGCTTTAGTTAATAACACTATAGGAAACCCTTGTCAAGATGATAATTGTGAGGTCATTAGCTTTAGGGTAATTGCAACCTTTAGCCTAGATTATTTGCTCTGTGAGTAGATCTTAGATTTGTGTGGGTCAAACACTATTTTCTAAACAGAAAATGGGATCCGCATACTGTAAGTTTCCTTTTTTGTTCCCAATAATCTCTTTGGTTGTTACTTTAGTCCTCTTTCCAGGAAGACTACAAGTCAAAAAAGTGACACCAAAGAAAACATTTTGTTTTGAAGTTTTTCTGACCGTTAATTGCTTTCAAATGCCAAGTTTTCTTCAAAACGTATCAATTTTTTGAGAAAATAATTCTCCTTTATAAATAGAGTATGCTTCTCGGAATAGTTGATTGCAATTTCTATGACGGCCTTAAGCTTTATAAAATTTTCATATGCCTCAAAAATTTAGAACATATGCCCAGCACAATTCAAGTAAAATCATCAGTAAACAATCAAAAATTTCTAATCTTGTTTAAAAGAGTTCTCATTAGGCCACAAATATCTGCATGTATTAGTTTAGGATGCAACCTTGCTCTTCAAGCTTTTCCAACTAGAAAAGTAAGCAGTGTAATTTTTTATAAACATATCATTAAAAAAAATTATTAATAAAGGTAATGGAAGCCAAAAATAATTTTTTTTTGTAATGCACCAGTTTCAACACCCAATAAAAATATTTTTGGCTCTTCTAGCTGTATTATTTATCAATTTTTCGTGAAATAGTTTGGATTTCGATATCAATTCTAAAAATTCAGATTGATTCTCATCTTATTTTTTATATTTATGTAATTTATTTTTTCTATGACGATAAGTTGAGAGTAATATTTAATTCAGATATTGACACATTGTACACAAATAATTTACTCTAGAAAACAAACTCTAGTAATGACCATCATTTTTCTTTTGAGGTCATGAGGGTTTATATTGAAACATGAAAACTACAAATTTTTGGTGTAACACCTTGGAGAAGCTAATCTCAATCAGTTGTCACGATTCTACTTGACCTAGTAACATAAGTTAGAAGGACCTGAGTTGAATTTGCATGAAGAATTCCTAGACATTTCCTCAAGGATATTCATGTATCTATAAATATGTTTAAGGAGATGTAACAGTAAATAAGAAAAGATAAGTCATGACAGACGAACAATAACAAACATCAGTTTCCAAGATTGCTTAACCTTACATGTGATACAAATAATTTGGAATGTGTATAAGCATCACAAAAGATTCTCTCAATTCACCTTCAGTTTGGAAAGCTATCTAAATGTTTCATTGTATTCTTTATTAACACTTAGATACAAGTTTTATCTCTATTATTTTTTATTAAAAGTAATAAATAACATCATTCTTTTTTTCAATGTTTATTTAAATATTTTTTCCCTATTTGACTAAATCTAGTGCATGTGACAAAAGATTGTAGGAATATCACATGGTAGCCCTCAGAACATATGTTTGCGGTAAGCAAACAGTCTAAAAAGTTTTATGTAGAACGTGAGGAAAGAGGGCTAAATAGTATAGATACTCCTTCCCTAGTAAATAAGGGGGTATCTTTGTGAGGATAATATTGAGTGGAGAGTGTGGGAGTTCTCTCGAACTAGTTTACTTGGTCATTATTCTATTCTGTTATATTTTCTTGAATTCTATAGACCTCTTTTCCCTTTCATCACCTAAGTAAAGAGGAGAGGTTGTATTAGTGTTTTCAGAGTAATGTTTAACAAAAAATGCCATCAAGAACTATAGAAAATCAATTAGAGATATTAGAGGTAGAGGCAAAAAATATCAAACAGGAGCAATGCCGCATGAATGAGGAGCTTCAAAAATCAAGGTTAGAATTGATGGATCTTGTATAGAAACTCTTTCAATAGATGGATGAGAAGTTGGACGAATTCAAGAATTATGTCAATCAAAAATTGATAACATTAAAAAGGAAGGATGAAACTACAAGTGTGGCACCTCACATGGTCAAAAACTCTTTTGAGAATGATCAACTCGAGAAAATCAATCCACGACCAAAGGCATAGACAATTGTACCATCCCAAATTATGTTCTTAATAGAAATAGCCAAACAAAAGGGAGAACTCAAAGTTTTCAGAAGTAATTTGCAAGGATGGCTTCGTTGTGCGAAGTGTTATTTTCAGATTAACAAAATAATAGAAGAGGAACTAATGAAGGTAATCATCTTGCATTTGGATTACATGACATTAGAATAGTATATTAAACAAAAGACCAATATCCATTCAAGAATTGATAGGATTTCTGATTTCAATTTGAAAAGCATTTTGGAACTTAAATTAGGAAATTCATATCAACAATTTTTGAACATCGAGTAGGAAGGATCAACATCTGATTATAGGAATAATTTGAATGCATGTCCACACTTCTTTCTAAGATTTTAGAAGAAATCATGGAGTAGACATATTTGAAAGGGTTAAAACTAGAAATTTAATCTCAGTTAGTAAGAACAATGTTAGTTAGATTATTGGAAATTATGGATGCTTCATTGGAAGTAGAAGAACATTTACATACGTTGTATGAAGCATGACATATCAATCCACCAAAACAGAATAAAATAAAGACGTGATCAATGTCTAGTTATACACCAAGAGCAATAGAAATGTTTATGACAAAGAACTCATATACAAAGTAATGAGTGAAGGTCTGATTCATTTCACAATTCTATTGTTTAACATGAAGAACAGAAAATAAGAATGAGAGTTGTACCCTTATAAGGTAAATTGAGACAACTGATTCAACTAATAGATGTAGAAGTAAATGAATGAAGAATCAAAGGCTTATGCTTTCACTATGACACCAAATATGGACCTAGTCATCACTATAAGAAACTCTTTTATATATTAATTATATTTTTATGATAATTTAAATTAATAGGTATCAAAAGATGATTGAACAGATACGGAAGAACAATGCAATGAATAAAGAACATTACTTGTTACTCATGTATCATTGAATTATATGGTTGGGTTGACACACTTGGGATCCATGATATTGAAAGAAAACTTATAAGGATAGGATGCTATCATAATGGTGGATTGTGAGGCTACACAACTTCATATGTGTGAGTCTATTAAATGAGCTCAAATTACCTATAAATGAATCCATGAATTACAGGATTATTTTAGGTAAGGGACACAAAGTCAAAGGCCATAGTGACTACAAAAATGTTCCTCTACAATTACAAGGATTAACTATCACCCAAGATTTTTTACCTTTACAATTAAGGAGCACATACCTCATACCTGGCATGTAACGGTTTATAATAGTAGGCTAGATGCATGTTCATTGGTGGCTATTAATCATTAAATTTGTGGTAGATGGAAAGGTAAAAACTCTAAAGTAGATACAAATTTATTAAAAGCAACTATTTCTTTGAAAGTTATAGAAAAATGATCAATAAGAAGTAACCTTTCTTGCTAGAATTGCATCAAATAACAACAAATTCTAAAGAGATTACAAAGACATGATTCAGTTAAAATTAGAAGCTATCATGCTAAGGAAATTTTTATAGGCATTTTCTCTTCTAAGTAGATTACATCATGCAAGATAGGTAGATCAATTGATCCATATCTCCCTCGGAGGTAAACTAGTAAATTTGAGATCATATAGATACTCACATTATCGAAAAGATCAAATTAAGAAGATCATGTAGGAATTGGTCAATGTAGGTACTATCCAATCATTACAAAGCCCTTATCTTAGTCCAACAATTTTAGTGAAAAAGAAAGATGAGGGATGACATTGTGGCACAAAATAATGGTGCATGAAACAAAATGATAGGGCCTAACCATTACCCCATAGTTGCAGGAGATAAATTATTGGATGAACTACATGGCACGACAATAATGTTAACATTTGATTTAAATTCAGGTTATTACCAAATATGGATAAAAGAGAAAGATATTTCAAAAAATGGCATTCAAGACCTATGGAGACCACTCTGAGTTTGTAGTAGTGCCATTGGTTAAATGAATGCTTTAACCAAATTTTAGTCTTTAATGAATCAAATATTTTGACTATATCTCCACTAATTTGTTCTAGTAATTTCTTATGACATTTTAGTGTATAGCCAATATCAAGCTCAACTTGGAAATCACCTTTCACAAATCTTTCAAAACTTATCTAACAACCATCTACATAGAAAGGTTAAGAAATGCCAAATTGGCCAAATTGACAGCCACCTACTATGCAAAAATGGTGGCATTATCTATTACACTAGAAATTTGTTATATGTACTACTCAAAAGTCCTTGAAGTTTTTTATTGAATAAAAGCTTACATGGACCTTATCATAGATGGCCAATCAAATTAATGGGCTTAGATTTCGAATTAGATTTAAAAAAGGGAACAATAGTAAGGTGGCTAATGCTTTATCTCATTTTCCAATTTTGACTGAATTATGGAGAATGCCTATCTCATTTTCAACTGGTTGATTTCATTAAGATTAAAAAGAAAATATCACAAAATCCACATTATCCAGAATTGTCACAGATTTATCAAAAGATTCATAATCACATCTAAATTTCTCACTATAATAAGGAGTATTGCTAAATAAACAATGATTAGTAATTTCTCAACTATCTTTACTCTAATCATTTTACAACAATTTCATGATAACACAAATGGTGGATATGTTAGATTTTTTCAAACTTATTAAAGTATTGTCAAAAAAAATGTATTGGTCAAGCATGAAAAAAGTCATTAAAAGATACATTGCTAAGTGTAAAGTATGTCAAAGATATAAGACATCTTTTCTCACCCCAACAAGTCTTCGTCAACTACTATCAGTGTCAACACACATTTAAGAAGACCTAACTATGAACTTTTTGGAGGGATTACCACAATCCAAAGGGTTTAATTCAATACTAGTTGTTGTGAATAAGTAAATAAGTATAGTCACTTTGTCTCATTAAAACATCTTTTTTCAGCTCCTAAAATTACAATTATCTTATCAAGTATTAAAATAACATGAAATACAAACATCACTCATCTCAGATCGAGATAAACCCTTTAATAGTAATTTTTAGAAGCAATTATTTAAATTATAAGGGGTGACATTAAAAATGAGTACCTCTTATCATTCTGAAATAGATGAACAATCAAAGGTTGTAAATAGATACTTAAGAGCTTATCAAAGATGTTTAACATTGGATAAGCCAAATTCTTGAAAGGAATGATTATATTGGGTAGAGTATTATTCTAATATTAGTTTTCATTCTTCTTTCAAGACAATTCCTTTTAATGTGATTTATGGTTATGATCCTCCCACCATCATTCAATACGACATACCACCTTTACCTCTTTCTATAGTGGATCAGTAGTTATAGGATAGAGATTAGATGCTAAACCTCATCAAGGTTCATTTAAGATGATCTCAAGCCATCATGAACAAAAGGTTGATTAACATAAAAGAAATATTCAATTTATTGAAGGGAACCTTGTTTATCTATGCCTTTGTCCTTTCAAGATGAAGTCAATGCCCAAGAAACCCAATGAAAAGTTGGTATCATGTTATTTTGGACCTTATAAGATCCTTTATTGTGTATGGCCATCAACATATCGATTGGACTTATTGACTCAATTTCACATTCATCTTGTGTTCTATATGTCAAAGCTACAAAGTGTTAGGAGCTTTGGATCATGTGCAACCACTTCCTCTAAATCTAATGCAAAAACTTGAATTGAGACTAGTGCTAGAGTTATGCCAAGTATTTCAACCAATAAGTGTAGGACCAAAAGTACTAATCAAATGGACAAGCCTACCAAATTTTGAGACTACATGAGAAGTAGCCTTAGAGATTATGCCATTGCTCCTTAACTTCTACCTTCAAGACATGGTGGATTTAAATGGGGAGAGTATTGATATGGAACCCCTTAGAACATATGCTAGCTTAAAGTGAGCAATCTACAAAGTTCTATGTAGAACATAAGGAAAAGGGCTATGCAACATAAATACTCATTCCCTAGTGAACAAGGGGGTATCCTTGTAAGGAGAAAATTGAGTGGAGAGTGTTGGAGTTCTCTCAAACCAATTCCCTAAGTGACTATTTTATTTTTTCATGTTTTCTTGAATTCTATTGACCTCTTTTCCCTTTAATCACTTGAGGGGAAAGGAGAGGGTTGTATCAAAATATCATCTCTAGCTATTATTTAGAACTGATAAAAACATTCTCAAGACATCTAATGCAAGAGACTGATAGACATAATTCCATCCATATTAACATCTAGCATTAAAAATTCCTAAGAAGAAAAAACTCATGGAACAATAAATATCACAATAAATGATATTAAAATGTGATGTATCTCAATATGTGCTCAAATTATTGATAAATTACATTAGCCCTTGGGCTTTCTCTCAATATGTTATGTTCTAGATTACCTATTTATTTATTTGTGAAATTGAAAGGATGACATCATTTGAATTAAGATTTAAATTGAATGATGGGTTATATTTATATGGCACTCTTCAATGCTTAAGCATAGTACGCAATACAATGACATCTTGTAGTGAAGAGTTCTTGACATTCTCTCATGCATAAGCATTGCATCAATGAGGTTTTGTCATGGAATCTTATCATTGGCTGGACAACACATGCTCATTCATGTGAGAGTTCATGTTGGCATAGTGCAGCACAATGTGGCATGACATGGTATAGTATAGCATGCATGGTAGGACAATGAAATGAAATATGTTTGAGGCACCCATTGGTACAATGCAAGCTGTCATTATATTGTGACACATCACATGGCATAATCTTGGCATAAACATGCTCAAAAGGTGTTGGACAACATGACACAACTTTAGCACAAGCACAACACACCTCAGGTATCAACACATGTAGGATAATGTGCTAAAGTATTTGCATGCCACAACACATTGCAATATACACGTTCCATGCGAAGAGCATAACATTGTTCAATATGACATGCTTATGAAGGTCACTATGTAGGCTAGGTAATGTAGTGAAATGGCTTGTAATTAGCACATGTAATAGGCAGCAATTATTGGAGATAATGTAACTCCTCATCATGAGTTGGCTATAGTAGCAATTATACCAAACACTAATATGACTTGCAGTATTCCATAATTGTCCAAAATAACTATAAACATGGTTAAAAGGGCTAGATGCCTAAATTGTTTAAGGGCACTTTCCTATGAAGGAAAGCAACTAGGTTAGAGGGAGGAAGTTCTCCTTTTTGTATATTGTCCTAAAAGAGTGAGGAATACATATCTCCTTTAGTCCTTGTGCAATTCTTCATAGTGATGAGCTTGTTTGTCTTACATTAGAGGATAATTCAGACTAGTGGGGGGACTGAATGTAGTTAGCCTTGTGACATCTTCCCTTATACACTATCATATTCACATAATCTTAGATATGGTTGCGTTAATCTCCTATTATCCCAATATATGGTAGTGTTAATTTAATATTATCCCAATTTCAAGTTCAACTAACATCTTTTTATTCTTTAATTAGAATCTTACTCAATCTTGGAGAAACAAAGAAGATTTACATTAAATATTATAATTTGAAGGCAAACACTAAGAACTATAGGACCTTTATAGATTTTTTGTCAACCATTGAGATAATTTCTAGCCTCATATGCATAACTCCTAACCAGAAAAATTATTGGACTATGTTTCAAAAAGATCTAGCTTAGGATTTTCATTATTCATAAAGATTCTTGCACAAGAGGTTTATGTGACATCAAAAAAGATATTTCATGGTTATGCATAGAAAAATTATAATGTAATGCCACGTAGATCTGACACACCATCCAAAACTTGTTAAAAGTCATTTTTTATTTTAATTTACTCATCCTTGTTTCATGGTTGAGAAGTATTTTATTTATTCTTGTGAAAAATGATAAATGTACTATGTATAAAATAATGAGTACAGAATTACAATATAAGCTAGCCTTTGAATAAAAGCTCCATGCACATTCAAATAAGATTCGAAATTGATATTTAATGTTCCTTATGCCCTTACACAAAGAAAACTAAAATTATATTTTATTCTATATCTTATATTTAGTCTGATCCATTTAAAGCTTTTCATTAAAACTATCATCAACTATTCTGTCTATATTTATGAGAGAATGATGGATACCTTGTTATTGGAAAATTTTAGCTTGGTCATCTAGGCCATCTAGATGAAAGGAAAACTATAAAAGTGAGATGTTACAGGAAAATGTGATGATTGTAGAAAAAGCCAAATACCCCAAGTAGAATATAGAATATTTAACAAAAGACAACTTGGTTTCATCGGAATATTTTGATAACCTACAAATATCTTGAATAGCAAAACTCTTGGTTACACTTTTCTATAAAGACAACCAATGAATTGAAAGGAACGTGACTTAGACATTTCAAGAAACTAAAAAATAACATCATAGGAAAAGCCTGAACCACCGAAGTTACCATACATCCAAGATACATCAACCACTAATATTACAATCAATTATCTGCTATAATTAACCATTGGAATGAGGTTATCTGAAGTTTTTGTAAGATAACTATTCTACCTAAAATTGGTATGCTGTTTATTGAATCATAGCTTCCACAAAGATGATGTTTGAAATCGCAATTTTTAATTTTTAATGTTCTCATTTTGGGTTCTGACCAAATAGTTAATGATTTCACTAGAAATATCCTTTTAGTAGCATCAAATTTTTGGCATCTCGACCATGAACCATTGGCCACAGTATTCCACAAGCCTTTAAGTTTCCAGATCAGTGCAACTTCAAGTTTATCTAATACAAAATATGCCCTTATGTGACATTATTTCATCGATCTATTGTATAGCCCCTAGATTTGTTAAGCTTTCCTCCACATGCATCAAATTAAATTGTTTCTCTGACAAACTGACTCATCTTCTAATTTCAACTTTTCTTTTGTTAAGCTTTCCTCCATAGATTTGTTAAGCATTTGCCACCAACATTTTATTCACATAACTAATCTTAATGTTCTCATGAAAAATGATCATACTTTTGATGACGTACCATTATTAATTGGCAGCATCCTACGTTTACATTCATGGGAAATCAATAGATGCTTTGGTTTCCTAGTTCGGGATTGACATGCTTTTGAGATGCACCTAATGTCGATATTCCAAGTTTTGGATACACATGAAAATGAGTGACAAATTCCAGTTGATTGATTCACCAAAATATTTCTTGGAACTGGTAAATAAGCACCTGTCCAATGAACTACTCTTATCGTTCTGTGCCCCGTGAATCTAGCAATACCTATTGACCTCTGTCTCATTTCAACGAAATGCCTCTTAGTCAACTTGGAAATTAGCAAGGGTGTATATGAGAGATGAAAAAGAAGGGGGAAATAGTTTTTATCACCAGTTTTTGGCTGCATAACATAATGGAGCAAATATCTTGGAGGATCGTAATGAAGTACTGAATTTTGACCAGGGCAGAGATAAAAAAGACCTCGCAACAATTGTCAGAGGCAATCATGGAGAGAAATCCCTACATCAAGATCTTGTTGTCTACCTTTTTTTGCTTAACTTCTGTGCTTTCTTTTTTATCTGTTTCTTTGTTTTTCTTAGATGTAATCTCCACCATTGATGGATCCTATTATAACGGCACAGATGATGCCGAGCAGGATAGCATTTAGTAATGGTCCTTTAGGTTATTACTACTGTAGCTGTCATTATAGTTGTTTGATGTACGCCTATAAGAGACAGGTGTGTCTCAATATCATGTATCTGCACTCTCTGAATATGAGTGATTTGGATTCTACAACAATTGTCATTCAAAGAAGTTTTCATAAAATTTTGACTATTCATTGATTAACTCTGTCGTCCTAAAGATCTACTTTTTAATAAATTTCTTTCATTTTTCTACTGGATTATTTATCAAGCATTTACCAGCCACGTACCGGACATAATCTATAAAACGGGGACAGAGACAGTCAATGTCTAGTACTTGGATTCTACGGAGAATGAGAGGAAAAATTTGAATTTCCATCTCAAATTTGACGGACATGACGTTAACGTATGTCGGACGTCTGCAACCGCGGTAAGCTACGGTTGGCATCCACCGGAATGAAGATAACGAGAAACGTGACTGAAGAAATAAGGGCGTATGAGAGTTCCGCACGCAACTCTCAGGTTCTGAACGACCCGCTTCATACTACAGATCAATTTAATTATCAAAAGAGATCCGATAGCTAAGCATTCAGTATTTAGCCTTATTAGTTTAAAAAGTGATCCGTAAACGGAAGATACAAACTCAGGGACGCTCTTGATTTCGTTGAGGGCTAGCTGTATACATAGGATATCTGGGGTAACCAGGCTAGAGGGAAAAAGCTACAAAACAATTCGTAAACCTAAGGCTACTGAATAAACTTTTTGGTCTGGCTTAGGCATCACATAAAGTATCCAGCCTGTCCAACGTTTCGGGCTGCCACGCCTCTTCAATCCAGAGAACTGACAGTCATCGGAATTCCTCCATTTCCAATGCGTTCCGTGGACTTCCCACCCACGTTGGTCGCTCGATTCGCAGGTTGATGGAGTCCTGAACCTTACACGAGAACTCATCCTCCCCCCCACTCCCCCTCTCCCCGCCGTCCGTAGATCCCCTACACCTCCGCAGCCCGCCCACGGAAAGGCCGGACCAGAGTTGACCTGGGCTAATCCGTTCCCTATGTAAAGATCCGCATGCATTCCTCTCTCTGTCAACCCTGCCCCCACCCGTCACTCTGGAGAGCGGCTCAAGATAAGAGAAGGGAAAAAACATCATTTACTGCCGTAGTCATTGGCCAATTAGGGTTAAGTATGCAATTTCAAATTGAAAATTCCAGACGAAGGCTCTTCACTGCATAGTTTTTGTGATTGGAAAAGTCACGTAAAATAAAACACAGGTGCTAATTCATCACTCAGTCTAGGTGGACGAAAAACTAAGAAATCGTAAAGTAAAGTGGGAAGTGAAATCCATTTTATTAGTTTCGAGCCCTTCAATATTTTTGTTGCATATAGTCATTTGGAAACTCATCTATTTGCCTTTTCCGTCGTTAATAATTCGATCAGAATCACGTCTTCACTGGACAGAGGCAAAGTAAGCTAAATTTGAACCCTAAGGAGTTAGCCATGACTTCTGCTCTCAGTTAGGATTAGTTACTAGGTTTACATACCCAGCTATAACCCAAACATCTAGATAATTCAGGTTACTCTCCTTTTCCTCCTCAACACGAGTTAAATTGCCAGTTATACTTGATATTGAAGGATAGTGAATGCATTCCTTCAGTTGTAAACTTTCCATGTCCAATTGTTGGAAACTATACCCTATCCCCTGGTCCTCAAATTAAATTTAAATAAATAGGTAATTTCTGGTTTATGAAGAATCTTTTAAAGATTATGCAGTTTCTAAATAAGTAACATTAAATTTAGCAGTTTTATAGATTAGAAACTTATGAAATTAATGTGATAAAGATTAAAAATACTATCCTTCTCTTATCTGCCCATCAGCTACTCTTCAATCTACTTCCTACTACATAATCTTGAGAATGTTCATTAGAATGCCAACACGGAATTTTTTTACACTGCTGCCCCATGTTATTCGGGATCATTTGATATTCATGTTACTAGTTATTTACTGTTTCAATCTAGATTTATTTTCGGATCGAAAATAAATGAATACGGCCTGTTAACTCACATTTTCCGTATTTTAGGCTTCATATTTGTTTTGAATGAACTTTGGCCCATCAGGTAATAATGGTACTTTAATACTACTAAGCTGACTCTAGCAAGTAACAATGGTACTTTAACCAATGTAGGTTGGACTCAGAAATTATAAATTGTTAAATTGAGTCTTTCTTAAGGATTCATATGTTAATTAAAACTTTCTTTCAAGTGAAAACATTATAAGGTTTGCATCATCTCTTCTTAGAAATGAGGTGCTTGGGATAGAAATCATCTTGACATCTTAAACAGGCATTTTCCAATAGGGATGTATCTACTAGCATCTAATGATGGATGGCAGAAAAGAAAGTATATACATGTTAGACCTTTTTTTCCTGTTAGACTGTATCCACGAGGGATAAGAAACATTTCCACCCCATTTTTTTATTTCTTCAAAAATAAAAAATATAAAACATGAAATATATCCAGATATTTAAATTTTTTTATGCATCTACACTCAAAAGAAAAAATTAATAATCATGTATCAATAGGGAATATTTGCTAATTTTAATAGTATTTCATGATTCATAACCTTTGAGCCATCCAATTTTAATACATTTGAGGAATGGTGACAATCTATGCTTGAAGAATTTTTTGATACTTGAATCATGAGTTAGCTCTTAAGTGGTACCAAACAGTAGACAAGACTTTTCCAACACATTGATGTCCCAATGGGCCAAGGACAACTCATAAAAAACTTTTGACTTCTTTTTCTTACTCTCAATTGGAGAAAAATACAGGAGCCCAACTTTAAAATCTTTAACATAAATCAATATGGAAATTTATTATTTTCTTTCACATAAAAATCTGTTAGGCAATTGAGAAGGTAGAATTTTTTAAGTGATAGTTTCTGATGTTCCATGTAAAATTAATTAAGACGTCATATTAGGGTGATAAAATAAAAATTCCTGACGAAATAAAAATTCCTCATGAAAGATATTTTGGATGATTGAACACCATTTAAAATCGTTTCAACGTTGCCCATAGATACATCCATTGATGGATTATCACAATCATGACGATTAACACTACCATCATTTTTAAGAAACCTCTGCATGAAGCATCTACTGGTGACTAAAATTGATGATTTCACATTGATATCCGTGCTCATGATCGTGTAAAACTTGAACATGCCAGACATGTTCAGAAAGACTTTTGATCTACTCACTGTCACTAAATATTCCAATGGCCTTTTCGTTTAATATTTTTACAAAATATGTTTTCACACCTGTCATTGATAAAATACAACGCATTTATATCAAATATTAGTCTTATCGGAAGTGAGAGATTTAAAACAAAACAAACTGTCTAGTTTTTCATTCAAGTTCATGTTTTCTAACTTATCTTTTACAATTTACAATGAAAGATAACGTTGTCTAGTTAGCTTCAGAAACTTTTTCTCGGTTTTAGTAGGAATCAAAAAGATGTTCTAATGCTTTGTCTGTGTAAGATCTTGGAAATAGTAACCCCATTCCCACAGTCTATGGCAATCAAATGATGATCAAGGTCAAAACCCTTAGTCTTATAGTTTATAATTTTTTGAAGGCTTTCATATATATGAAAGCAGCAACCTCTTGATTTAGTTTTCTTCTTCACCTCCCCCAAAAAAGTATCTACAATAGCCAAAATAGTATCATTACATGGTGGATCATATGTTCCCTGATATAAGGATATAGCGTTACATAATAATATTTAGTTATATCAACTGTATAGACCTTCGAAACATGATGTTTCAACAAGGTTTTACGAATATGTTGTTTCGCTCCATTATTTTTGGACAAACATGCAGACTATTTTTTAGTACTTACTTTTGGGAAACATTTCTCACTTGGAACTTGGTGTCCCATGTTGGTGAAAGTAATTTATAGATTAGTGGCAACTTCATTTACACCTTTAGCCCTTCACCAAATGGTTAGCAGCCTATGATTGATAAGTGAACTTTTGAAAAAACTTTTTATTCAAATAATACTCAGCCTATGATTAAGCTTAGAATGCCAGTCCATTATCCATATCAACTATTGTGTTTATGAAGCAAATGAGAATTTCTAGTTAGTGAATTTGGTAGGAGTGCTAACGAAAAGCATTTGTGACGTCTTTCCTATGGGAACATGGAGCTGAGAACAGAGATGTCCGTAGTGATACGCTAGAAACCTCACTGATTGTGGCTTAAAATAGGCATGTTTATCAAATGGGATACTAAATTGATTTCGCAACTCTAAGAAAATCATCCACGAACTCAATTCATAAAAAGGGTACTAATCTTCTTCAATAGATCGGTTGAAAAAGAGAACGCCCGAGCTTTGTCTATACGAATATCAGGGAGAATATGATACTGGCCGCCCTACATGATCAGCCGAGGGAGGAAATGGTGCAAGCGTTCTTAGAAGTACCTCCCCTTCTATATTTACCATGGCTCTCGGACGGTGTTCTCTTACCTGTGGCATCCTTGCCCTCTATTTCTGTCTTACACAGTTCGGAAGAAAGGCCTCAGAGCTATTATTCAAGAATCAATGCATTCGTATTTCTGCTCAAAACGAGAGGAGTGTAACCACTGTTGAAATAAGATATGTAACTTAACGAATAATGGATGAATATATAGTGAGCGATCTATCCGCCACAATGAATTACAGTCCTCAAAACAATCGAGTGTTGTCTGTACAAGAAAGAAAGTGTCTCGGGCAAAGGAAAATGGCGAAGGGCGTCAGTTGTGGTGGTTTTTCACGTACAAGTGACCTCGTCGGGCACCTGTGGCTTTCCTAACCGAGTCCTCCGTTCCCGCAGCATCGATGGTCAGCAACTTGTGGCCAGGACCGCTCGGGCTCGGTCCTTCGTTCTTTGCTTCACCGAGGAGCCACAGCGACGTCGCCGCAGCGGCGGGTACAGCAGGCTCCGCAAGCTGACGAGCAGCCCCAAACCTGGAGAAAGCGCCCCCTCCTAGTGCGACGAGGAGGAGGACACCAACAAGGTTAATCTTCCCAGACATGAATGACGGCGTGGATGGAGGTCGGAGATCTCTGATCAGACAATTGCAGCTTCGAACACGGCGGGGGACCTCTGACGTTCGTTCAGCCTCTTTATAACCGCGATTTCAGCATCGTGGAAGGTGATGTGGTTTGACTATGTAAACAGAGTCCAAATACTTCGCCTCCTGCCGCGGGAATCAACACAGGATGGTGCAGCCCGCCTCTACCTGATGGCGGCGGCGTGCGAGGAGGAAATATCCACGATGGAGGACGACACCGCAGGGTTGATCCGAATACGAGCGATAAAAGGGATCCACAGGTGGATGGACAGAATAAGCCGGCGGCGGGAGAGAGAGAGAGAGAGAGAGAGAGAGAGAGAGAGAGAGAGAGGACTTCATCCCTGAGACGGAAACGCCGAGTACTTTCAAGGAAACTGAGAATCGGTCACGAGAGATTCTCTCCCAGGAAAGGATATGTCGCAAGGAAGCAGCGCAAGTAGGAATGAAAGCTGATCAGCTGTGACAAGATCGCCAGCTATCATATTGACGTTTATCTAACCTAACTACCTTTATTCAGGGTGGCTGGAGGAAGCTTTGTCTCTGATTAAACAAGTGTTTGATCTTTGAGGGGGTGTTAGGCTGGTGTGGGACAGCTAGATCAATGTTGACGCGGATCCTACGTCGCTCAGGTCTTCTTCTTCGCGCGCAAGCAACTCCCTCACTATTCCTGTGTTCCGCCGTCGCTGCTTTTACCTCTCCGCAGGCTTCAACCAAGGCTCACTGAGGGCAGCCTCTCTCTCTATCCCATGAAATTTAAATGAATCCCACTTGGACGGCGGTTGGGACGGTACGAACGATGATGAGCCGGGAAACCAAGTGATGGCCGCGATGACTGCCCGGTACCCAATTCCCGCCATCTTCTCTTCTTTCTACTGCTTTGTTACGTGGCTTCTTCATCACCTAGAAGATCTGTACGGTGAAAATATTGAGAACACGTAATGAAGAAATTACAGTGTACAATTATTCAATTTTAACTCGTGTGGTGGGTTAGTGAGTAAATCGTTCTTTTCTTATGTCCTCAGAAGCCTTCATCGTAAAACGCAAGAACTCCTTGATAATGAAGGGATAATTAGGTCGTGATGTCGATTATGAATTGGAGTGTAGATGCTGGAATATTATATCCTACCAAAGCCATCCAAATTTCAGCACTACAGGGATCCGTTATTTTTTTATAGAATTTTTGCAGGGTAGTGTCCTCTCAAGACGATAAAAGGGTCGGATTTGAGCGAAGAAGTCTTAAAGACAAAAACGAATAATGAAATTGATAGTCTAGAAGAACAAGTAGAAGGTGATCCTGTTGGTTTAAAGATTTTAATGTTCAAAAATAATCTGAAAAAAGATAAAAAGAAAAACTATGCGTAACTGTCTTATGCTTGCGTTGAACTTCAAAGAAATATCATCATTATTAGATATAAAATAGTCATTATTGCATGACATTTTCAAGCATAATGCAATGAAAAGGACAATCTTGAAAGATTTAGTAGAAGAAAGTTGGTTTTCAAGTGAAGAAAGGCATAATACACTGGTGTGAAATGGCCTTATCCCCCCTTTAGTATATACAGCACACGGGTTGCCAAATCTCAACCACAACAGCATTCCAAATTTGTTGCACGTCAATCACAAAGATTGAAACATTTTTACGCTGACTTCTTAGATATCTTAATCGTTGCACTATGGTTTTCATCATCTTACTCTTTATTTTTCTATTTGAATTTTATCTAAGACAACACCCATAAACAAATAATGGATTCAAATTGCACTAAAAATTGTGCCATTTCTTCAGTGTTTATAAAAAAAATTTTAAGAAACATTTTGGTATCAGTTGCTTGTAGACAGCAAACAAAAGAGACTGAATCGACCGTTTTCCCTTAAAAATTTGTACAATAGGGATAAGTCATCTCATTTCTAACATAGAGAGACACAATTCTTCAGGTGCTTGACGATCTTTCGCACAGTCTATTATTGTGATGGCCACATTCGTAGGTTGGCCATATACCCACTTATTTAGAATATCAAAATCCTAGGTAACAACCTAGCTAGAACTTGAAATTCTCAACGTTAAAGAGCAAGGAGGTCAACCTTCTAAGCCATTACTTTTAAAACTTTTTTACTACATCCAATGCTGCCTACATGTCACAGTTGCATTCACCATGAATCAATTACAACAAATAATGAAATAAAAGTTTGCAATATTAAAATCACTGCTTCCTTGTGGGAGGAGCGTTGCTTCACTTGAAGATGGACACTTGAAGTCACTGGCACAAGATTCCCATCCACAGTAATTGGTCACGAAGAAAAAGAGTGAAAATTAACGTCTAACATTAAAAAAAAGATGTATGTACCATTCTTCTATTTCTCTTTCCGTTTCAAATTTTCCAGCCCTTGGGATGATCATAGAATAGCGACCCACCCACAACCGTTTCATTGGAATAAATTGCTTCTACCTTTCCCCACATTTTGCAATACATATATATATATATACATATATATCCCTACATGATTGAGCATTCCTAAGGCGTTACACTAACTAATACTTCTTCTATTTATTCCAATGTAGAATATCTATTTTACCTTCAATCGCTGCAATTTGGTCATCATCAAAATAAGAATATCTCGGAATGGCAACCATCTTTGTTTACATTTTTCTCTCATCCTTGTTTCTCCAGTTTTGTTTTTTCAACTCTTGGAGCAAGACTAAAATTGCTATTCTATTTCCCAGGGAGCCCCCACCATTGGAAGCAAAGCGAGGCAAGGGCCCTGTTCAGAGGAAGATCTGAGGAAGTCAGTTGATCCCTTCAAGGTGACGATCATCATCGCAATCCAGCGGTCATCATTCTCTGATAGCACATCTTCATTTCAATCTCGAATATCCACACCATCTTCTTTAATCAGACGCAACTTAAATGAATATATATTTCTTTGGTGAATAAATTAATGCTTCTAATTGCGCGAAAATTAAAAAAAATTGTCGTGTGGAAAATATGCCCTTAATTTATTGATTTCTAAAATCAATAAATTAAGGGGCACCTGCAGGCCGAGGTCCCTGGAGGCAGGCAGGCCTTGGGCGGGGCGTGGGAATCGATTCCGGCGGTGTGGTAGACCGTTGACAGAAGGCGTTCATCGTGCGGTTATAACGGCGCCACATGCGGAGATATGGATTTGTACACCCAGTGTTTGGATCGACTTCCACGAAATCTGCTGCGCCAGTGCGGGAATCCATCCAGTCGCTAGGCCAATCGGTCACCGCGGCGGCGGATTCGATAAGCCCGCCGCCGCCGCCGCCGCCGCCGGCGGTAGAGAAATCCCCACCACCCCCACCACCCCCTCCGGCGATAATTGACCAGCGGCCAGGAATCCACGCGGCGGCGGCGGCGGCTGATCTCCGTGTGGAAAGGGCAAAAGGGGCTCCCCAATCTGAACCTAAAAGGCGAGGGAAGGCGAAGATCCGCCGGCAGGCACACCTGCTCCTCCTCCCCCGCCGCGCCAACTTTCCCAAACCCGCGAGCCCGATGAAGAAACAGCGGGATCTCGATCCCGCGAGCCCGATCCCTCGGACTCGCAATCCCTGGATGGATCTCCGGAATTGAGCAGAAATCATGGCAGAATCGATGGCATTGAACATCAATCGGAACTAGTACATGACGGACGGCAGACGCCATTGGATCATCTCTGATGGGCAAGCAACACGATGGGAGGGGGGGAGCGAACCCTAGGCGGAGAAGGGAAGAGGGAGAAGAGACTGGAGATTGGAGAACGAGCGGCGAGGGGATAGACAGAGGAACCAGAGAGTGATCCAATAGCCCCGAGATTTGAAGGCGCCATCGACGGGCAGGAAGGTGGGGGTCGAGAATTAACCTAGATTTTGCCATCGCGATCGCAGACGACGACGTCGCTCACCTTCTGGTGGGGCTAATCTTGTCGTTGAAGTAGCGGATGGAGTAGAGGCACAGCGAGAGGTGAACCTCGTCCTTCCCCCAGCGCGCCGCCGGCGCCGGCGGCTTCCTCGCGGACGGAGAAGGGGAGGAAGACGATGAAGAAGAAGAAGACGACGACGAGATTGGGGGCAGAGGAAGAGGGGGGAAAGAGGAGGAGGAGGAGGAAGACGACGGCTGCCGGAGGAGGGGGCGAAGGTAGAGCGCGTGGAGCCGACGGAAGCCGCCGAGGGCCAGCACGACGGCGCGGAGCTGCTGGGGGCCGCAGCCGAGGTTGGCCCAATGCCGCGTGCAGACGCCCTCCCACAGCCGCTCGTCCTCCGCCGTCCTCCGCCACTGTCGGCTAACGCACGCCGACCGCGCCAGCGTCCCCGCATCCGCGTGCCGCAGCACCTCGAACAGCAGGTCCTCCCCCATCTGCATCCCCCCCCTCTCCTCCTCCTCCTCCATCTCCTCCCCTGCCACCACCCGCCCCCTCTTCAACCCACCGACCCCGTCCCTCCCCCAGTCCCCCCCCTCCGATCGCCGCTTCATCATCCCCCTCCTTCCCCCCCTCCCCGCCCCTCTCTCTCCCTCCCTCTGGTTCCGGCCCTCTGGCCCTCTGCCCCTCTGGTCCTCTCCTCCTCTGCTTCTGGTTCTGCTTCGTGCCACACTTCTTCAAGCAGAAGGGGGGTGGTGGGGAGAGGCGGACAAGGGTTAAAAAAAACCCCGTTTAAGCAAGTAATTACATCATTGCCACGGAGAAAGAGACAAAAGGGCCCTGCGAGGGGCCCTGTCACTATGCGGCCTTGGATTCTTCTCCGCGAGGAAGAACGCGGCAAAGACGCTCCGCCCCCCTCGCCCCTGTCGCTTTCCCCCCTTCCTGTCCCTTCTGCCGTCCGATTCGTCGGTCCAATCCTGACCGTTGACCACCCCCCCCACCTCCCCCTTCCTCCTCCTCCTCCTCCTGCTTCTTCTTCTTCTGCTTCTGCTTCTTCTTCTTCTTCTTCTTCTTCTTCTTCTTCTTCTTCTTCTTCTTCTTCTTCTTCTTCTTCTTCTTCTTCTTCTTCTTCTTCTTCTTCTTCTTCTTCTTCTTCTTCTTCTTCTTCTTCTTCTTCTTCTTCTTCTTCTTCTTCTTCTTCTTCTTCTTCTTCTTCTTCTTCTTCTTCTTCCATTTATAGGCGTCTTCCATTTATAAATTTGTATGTCTCTTATCTGTTTTTTGTTAAATTAAATGTCATGATGCTTCCGATTATGGAATGATAATTGTCTGCCTTATTTCCCATGTAAAACTACTTAAAAGAGATAGCTTGTCATAGAAAAATGAAACCCATGTAGCCATAGTCCATGGTACCAAAAATTTGATTCTAGAATCATTTCAAATAAGCGGTTTACATTATAGAGAAAAGAAATTCATATATATGTTATAAATTCGCTAGTTATAGTAAGGTTCTTAAATCTTACCTATGAACATAGGTAAGATTCCAATGGGAAGATGTGAGTTAGGATGATGTGGATATACTCTTTTATGATCAGAATGGTTATTGGGCGAGTGTGAAAACAAACAATATCAATGCTTTCAACCATTTCTCTAAATGGTGGACCACCTAAGATAGTGTTTCACAGCCCACCATGTTTGTTCCTACATAATATTTAAATCGTAAATAGCATTTAAAGACAAGCACACAAATCAATTGTGATACCCACTTTGGTATCCACTGTTCTTTATAAGAAAGAAAAGAGGCACAAGAACAGGGCAGCTGATTTATTTTTTGATTTAAATGATATTAAGTTAAATTGGAAATTACCATCGTATGTTGATTGCAAAGTATTTCTAATAAACTTATCAATCCTACGTTCATTCAAAAGACAGTGGATGCATTCTTAGTCGTATATCAATAATTTAGTAAGTCTTAGAAAAGAACTCATTAATCACCATCTAATTAGGTTCAAAGAGCATTCAACTGTGTCACTTCATGTCGATAATGATTAAAATCCACATGGTTGAGATAAATAGGATGGGTGAGTGGGGCTAGTGGGTTCTTAACCTCAATTCATTGATAAAATTTCTGTGTGCCTACACTCCCTCTCAAGGCAAAACATAATTAGCCATCATTAATGAGTACAACTTCAAAGTTTAATGAATGAGTATTCACTATCTAGTCTTTCTATGAGGACTGGAGACTACAACATCCATCATATTTTCTCAAGCTAGATGATAGTCAACTTTAACATATTTGGTAATTCCATGAAACTCAAGATTGCTTACAATGAAGAAAGTTGTCCCACACTATTAATGATCATTAGTTTAACAATCATTGTCAAAATGATTTGGAATGGACTTTGATCACATCAATTCACAAGTTAGATCCCCATATTCAACCTCAGTGCTAGATCCAAGTCAAAGGGGTTTCTTTCCTGTTCTGCTAGAGTAGGTACCAGATGGTAGATTCCTTTTATTGAACGATATAACTTTAGTAACAGTTTGGTACTTCCTTCCTCTGCTTGTCAACCATGAGCTCATCATCATCATCATCATTTGAGAAAAATTCAAGGTTGACTCATCGATTTCTCCTTCTACTCGATCTTCCCATGCTCCTTTCCTCCCCAGTGGTCAAAATTTTCTACTGGAGGTCAGCGCCGCAGCAGCACCGGCGCCACCTGCTTTCTCACTCTATTGACCTAATGCACCTTCAGTTCTATGAGCCCTCCAATCCTTGCACCAGCCCTCACATGCCCACCACTTAAATCTCTCTCTCTCTCCTCTCCCCCTCCTTTGACCAGCTCTGTCAAGCTACAACCATCCATTGCTTTTGCCTAATCGACGAGCCCAATCACTGGGCCCAATAACGACAGCTCACCCAGGCCCAGTTCACTCCACCTCGACCCAATAACGAACAACCCAATTCTTGAGCCCAATATGTACTCCTCATCCACGTATTTCTCTTCACTCCAGTTAAGAAAGTTCTTCAAAAAAATGTAGATATTTTTTGCAGGCCCAAGAACCAGATTAAACAAGATGAACAACCAAGAACAGCCTCCGCTCCAGTTTGCTGATTTGCTGCAAAATCGCTCGGTGGGCTGTTTTGAAGAGCTCATTTACGACTGGAAATTCGTGGCTTTGACCGCCCAAGCTTAAGACGCGCGCATTGAGATTTGGATATCTCCAAGAAAATCGGAATCTTTCACCGTACAAGAAAGTCAATCAATCCTAGATTAGATATAATTCGTAGAATATGAGGCAAGTCAATGAATTACCAATGATACAAGTTTCTAATTTTTCCCTCACCTTTTAATATATAAATAAACGATGAATCAGAGTATGGGAAGCGCAAGCTTTCCACGCTATCCGGCGTTGAATTCCTCAGCCAGCCAGGAACTTAAGCTCCGGGTTGGAGAAGGTGCCCGTCGTCGGCATGGCTTCTACTGGGCTCCGGCGGCGCCGCCTCTGCTGCGTATGGGCGGCTGCACTACTCGTTTTCGGCGCCGTGGCTTCCGGCGGTGAGGCCCGGGCGCTCGCTCCGGCGGAGGAGAAGTCGATAATGGAGCTCCACGAGGAGTGGATGGTGCAACACGGGCGCACCTACAGAGACGAGGCTGAGAAACGTCACCGCCTCGCCATATTCGAGAGCAACGTGAAGTACGTGGAGTCTTTCAACAGGGAAGGTGGCCGGAAGTACGAGCTCGAAGTCAACGGGTTTGCGGATCTCACGGAGGAGGAGTTTCAGGCTGGTTATCTCGGCTTCAGGTCGCCCACTTCGGCGACGGCGGCGAGCGGCCAGTTCACCTACGGCAACCTCTCCTACGAAAGCTTACCGTCGGCGGTGGACTGGAGAGAGGCAGGCGCAGTGACTGCTGTGAAGAACCAAGGCCACTGCGGTAATGACAGATTGGTCGTTGTGCTCTCTCTCTCTCTCTCTCTCTCTCTCTCTCTCTCTCCCCCCATACTCTCTACTCTCTCTCTCTCTCTCTCTCCTCCCCTCCCCCCCCCACACTCTCTATTCTCTCTCTCTCTCTCTCCTCTCTCCCCCCCATACTCTCTACTCTCTCTCTCCCCTCCCCCCCCCCCACACTCTCTATTCTCTCTCTCCCCCCCATACTCTCTACTCTCTCTCTCTCGTCTTCACCATGCCATCGGGATGTGTGATGCAGGCGCTTGCTGGGCCTTCTCAGCGGCGGCGGCGGTGGAGGGGGCGTGGAAGATCGCGGGGGGTCAACTGGTCTCCCTGTCGGAGCAGGAGCTCATCGACTGCGACACCGACGACGGCAACGCGGGCTGCGTGGGCGGCTACCCAACGAGGGCCTTCGAGTTCATCGCCCAACACGGCGGCCTCGCCGGGGAGGCCGCCTACCCTTACTCCGGCAACCCCGCCGGCGCCTGCGCCTCCGCCTCAGCTCCTCCCCCGGCGGCGACCATCAGCTCCTACGCCGTCGTGCCGCCGGAGGACGAGCGCTCCCTGCTGAAGGCCGTCTCGCGGCAGCCAGTCTCGGTCGCCATCGACTCACACACCCTGCGGTTCTACGCCGGCGGCGTCTTCACGGGGCCCTGCGCCGCCAACCTGAACCACGCCGTCACCATCGTCGGCTACGGCACGAGCGCCGACGGGGCCAAGTACTGGCTGGCCAAGAACTCTTGGGGGAGCGCATGGGGAGAAGCCGGCTACGTGAGGTTGCAGAGGGACGTGGCCGACGGCAGGGGCCTCTGTGGCCTCACACTGGACGCATCCTACCCCATAACCTAAATCCGAGGTCGCTCAATTGGCGGCGACCTCAGATCACTTGCTAATTATCTATGGGCAACGATTAATTTTCCAATAAACTTGGTGGGTTCATCGATGCAGGAAGGATAATCTTGACTATCAATTTTATTTTTACTGTGTGAGTCTGTGATGATGATGCAGAAAATATTCCATTAAAGAAATATTATGTACACAAATATTATGGTTGTTGGTGGCAGATATGCACCCACTCCCCCACCCACCTGATGATGATGATGATGATGGTGGTGATGATGATGATGATGATAATGATGGTGATTATGATGATGATGATGGTGATGGTGATGGTGATAATGATGGTGATAATGATGGTGATTATGATGGTGATGATGATGGTGATGATGATGATGGTGATAATGATGGTGATTATGATGATAATGATAGTGGTGATGGTGATGGTGATGGTGATGGTGATGATGATGATGATGATGATGATGATGATGATGGTTGTGGTGGTGGTGATGGGAACCATATAAAATAGAAAAACCAGAATGAATCTTACCCAGAAGAGCAAACCGGCCAGCCACACTGGTACCCTTTTCTTTGATTCAGATCCCTCTCTCTCTCTCTCTCTCTCTCTCATCATTTGCCCCCAGGAAACTCCATGGCTCAGAAGAGAATCCAAACCTGCATGAATTACCCAAATTTCTTTATGTTTGCTAAAAAAATAAACTCTCATATCCATAGCATAAGAAACACAATGCTCCCCATACATTAATCATAAGTCAGAGGCCATCCATCCTGATAAAAATAGAAACCATAATCTTCCTGAGTAAACTCCTATGAACTCGGCACCAACCATAGCGGCATGAAGACCAGAGTCAATAATATAAGATTAATACCAGACCGTACCATTATGGTTCTTGAGTGTGCTCAAATCAGCAAATTACGCCCCTTTGGGATGATTCTGTATTTAATAAATCTAGAAGTTACGCCTGACGTTAATGGAAGAAGCTCTCACTTAAAGATTACTCCCTAAATTTATTAATTTAAAGAGATGCTTTCCGTTAATTGGCATAGGATTTAGTGGGAAGAATCTCACAAAAAGTCAACTCCTAAAATAGGAATAGAAAAAGTTCCTACTCAAAGACTGCTCTCTGCATTTGGAATTGAGCAAGAACTTTTCCAGTTCTCATTCTTGAGTTTGACTTTTGGTAACATTCTTCCCACTAAATCCTACGACAAAATAAACAACATATATCTCCTAAAATTAACAAAAGTAGGGACCAATCGTTGAGCAGGAGCTTCACCCATTCCCATTGATGGATTTGATCTTTCTTGTGGTTCTCTTTCCATTAAATCCTATGCCGAATCAATGGGCATCTTGAGAAGAATGGGTTCCCATAAATGTGAAAGTTTATGGATAGGAGCTGAAGGGAGACTGTTTTCAAGTCTGTTGCAGATCATACCCTCATCCCTTCCTTGAAAATACTTCAACCCACGAACTAAGAAGGAGCCACTTTTCAACGGTGATCCTCATATGATTAATAGAAATATTCATCATAGATAGCTTTAATGATTGAGCACGCTCCAATCGTCAACTTGATGAGAAACCCCACCACAGGTCCGGCCAATATCTGGGCCAGGACCAGCAGATGATGAAAGAGCCATCATGCCTGTGATCCTCTCTCAGAACTGCAGGATTAAACCCAGATTACCCAGATTAGATAAGCAGGCATGCCGCATGAGATGATGCCTCATAAAAATTGCATTCAAGAAAGAAAATGAGCAAAGCATGCAGAAGATGTCCATACAAGCGAGATGATAAAATATTTGATGCAAGTTAAATGCCTGCTGGGACTCTCACAATCCGGTTATTTCATGCCATTAAATAAAATTCATACCTTTAGTTTCTCTTTATTTCTTCATCCTATCCTGATCAGAGTCTCTAACTCCCGCAAGTCAAAGAACGTGTCCAAGAAAAATTGTGGTTCTCAACCATTGGTGCCATATAAACGAATAATCTAAAGACTGGATATATATATATCAAAATGACGGGCTTTTTTGTATAAAATCCCCGAAAAGCTCCCTCATAAGGAAAGGAAAACACTAGCAATAAGCAATAATTCAGACTTAGAAACACGTAAAAGGCATACTCTATGCGCCATCGCCGTATTATTATTAGTAAAATGCCGATGCATCTTGTGGAGGTGAGTTACACCAGACTCCCACTGCTGGCATCTTCTCTACCTTCATACTCATCAGTTCTGAGAAATAAATATATGTGACTAATGTTAATTAAACTGGAACTGCCACAACATATTCTCAGCACTTCAATCAAAGAAAGAGAACTTCCAACGCGAATTTCATCAAAGATCATAGAAAACCTCGAATAAGATTTTTTTTCAGGTCATGTTTCGCATTCAGAATGAAAAAATTAGTAAAGAACACACCTTCCGCTTATCCACAATGAAAAGAATGCGGAATGGACGCTGACTTTGGTTGAGATAAGCCTGCCACTGTCTTACTCGGTAAAGGAAAGCTGCAACATCCCTCCATAGTTTTTGCAAACAGCAGCCTGAAATTTAGAATTTATAAATAATGATTCAAATTTTTACAGGATATTACGACAGGAGGCCTTAAAAAATAATTCCACAGCATAAAATAGCAAGCAGAACTTGTGCTCGAATCAAATAATACAGAACAGTATAACAAGCAGAAATTTATACTCCATATAATACGAAGAATAAGGAAAGATTATGAAACCTTGCACAAAATCCAAGACGACACACAACCAAAATAAAACAATAAAGATTATAATCTGGATTTTTCTTATTATAACGAGAGAATAAATATTATGCATCATATCCTTGAGATCATCTACATCTTATGATTTCATTCAGCAGAAGAAAATCTTGCCCATAAAGAGGAAAAATAGGAAACAAAAAAAGAGATTATTCTTAATTTGCGAAATAGAAAATGAACTATAAAAATCAAATATTGCAGACTTGGGATTGTTTTGTAACTCATACAACTGTTCCTCTATAACCGTCACTCTATCTGATTGCAATAACAACAAACACCCTACAAATTATATCACGTCTTTCAAAGCCAAACATGAAAATATTTGTCATACGAATGGCTTCTATTTCAAATGAATCTTCAGTATCTTTTTTCGGAATCTTGGGCAATGCCACGTAACAAATAGAAATAGAAGTCTATGATCATCTATTACTATTTATATGAAGAACATTTTTAAAGTACCAGAACAGGATAGATCCACATGGGGCCCCGAAGGTGGAGTCCTGATGGAATTAGGGAGGTTATCAGAGCATTACAGCGGTCATAACAACTACGTAGACTAACCCTTAGAATATCCACATCTCTTTATCATCAAATGAAAACCATGGATCCAGATTCAAATATCAGCTACTCCTTACAACATGCTTTAAACTGACATCCACAACCCGAAGATCGATCCGAAAAGGATATTCGTAACACAACAATATACAAATAAACGATCAACATTCTGTATTTTGAGTTACGAAAATTGCAGGAGACCTTCAGGTGAAATCTCTAGTGAATGATTTTTCACAAGAAAATATAATATTCTGTGGAACAACACTGGTTCTGGAACCAGAATCAAATTGCAATAGTTAGGTCCAATCCCGAATTGGATCAAGTCATTTTCCAGAAAGAAATGGGATAAATAATGAAAGGAAATGAGTAGAGGTATATTTTAACACAGACGGTACAAAAAATATATATAGTTTTGGGTCAAGAACATTTACAAAAGGTTTCTTCTTTGAGCAGGCTTTGAGTGGACATCATACCTCGTTATCAAGGCACTAACACAGAATCCTATCACTTGCACCTAATCAAGTATGGTGCCGATATCCCTCCCTTTTGGTCTGACGTCAACTGAGAGTTAAAATTACTCCCACATTCGGAATCGGACCAAGAAATCCTGATTGTGAGTACAAATAAACCATCTGATTATCTATGCATGAGAAGGGTTTTAACGACATCATGCTATCTCACTCCTATGAAGAAGTTGCAGCGTGTGATGAACAGGTTTAAATAAGTGATCCAGCCTTACTTACAGTAAGTTGGAAGATACAGAGGTGGTTCACCTAACAATAGCCTTGTTTGTGTCAACAGAATTAATAAAATATTGGCAGCTTCTATGGGAATGATAGGAATTCCTCAACTTTTCATTTATAAGGTTCCCTCTAGATTGCAAATTCCATCTTCCTGCACCAAATCAGGCATCACCGCAACCCTTCTGCTTTATCTCTAGATAGTCGAAAATTCTTCCAGGGCATAGATTACTCTTCCTCAACCGTCTAACTTCCCAAATTATTAGTCCCACTCTGTACATTAAGCTCACTATATGCTTGGACAAGATTCTTATCCCACAAATACTCCGTATGGTCAATGTTTCATTACTCTATTACTTGACATCTGGTCATGGGGCTAGTTACTCTCCCTGCCTCAAGCACCATATTGTCCAAAGAGCTTTTCTAAATGTTTTCCATGAATGTAAAATACTTTTGTCTCACCACATCAAAGACAAAAAAAATACTCATCAGGTGTTGCCATGGTGTTGCTATCCATGCTATTATAGTCCATGTTCGTCCTCACAAAGTAAAACATTGTATTCTGTAACTTAAAGAATCTAGTCCTCATTGACTAAGCAATGATTCTTCCAAAGAAAACATGAATGATTTTCCAAAAAGGATTTGCAGTAATTTACCAATGTAATCATCAAGAACTAAAATTTCAATTCGAAACTACTCGGATCCAATATTTCATACAGTAAGAAGGATCCAAAATGTCCATACGCAACATATTTGAATGTACCATACGCTCCGTATAGAGTTATCAATGGGCTGCACAAACATGGTTCAAGCCAAGCTTGTTAACCTACGACGTGCATTTTCTTCAAGTTGAGGAAAATAAGTCATTAGCACTTCACTGGCCACAAGGAACGTTTGTTCAACCCTAACCCTAATCTTCAACCCAACTTTTCTCCGATTATTCATCTTCCCAAGGTAAAGGCTTCAACATGTTGGGAAAAAATAGGCTGTTGAAACTAGGGGTAACCTGAATGGCATGGCTTGAAATCACAGAGGTAATACGGCAATGTTAAATTGTCTCTATCCAACTCAGGCACTGTCAAATCAACAGAAGCGGCAAGAGGGATTGTATACTACAGAAGTCATACCAGAATGAACTATGGGCATGATTTAATAATGTAATGCTGGCTCAAGCGTAGATGCTGGACTTCAGTACGCTTCGTGTCACACCATGACTGAATATTCGATCCGAGTTCACTAGCATAAAACAAAGCTTTCTCCTAAGGTTTAGCCTATCACTATTTGGGCAGTTCGTGCAAAATACCAACCGAGATGCCACTCATAGATATAAATTAAAAAAATACTATTTTTTCTCGTCATTTAGTCCAATTTTTAATAAATGTTTGTCACCAAGTTTCACATAAAGAATTGAATAAATGTGTAAAAAGAGTGCAACTTTCCACACAACACATCTGAAGCATAAACGAAAATAAAAGTCCAGTAAAATAAATCGAAGAAAGTGTTACACAATCTGAAAGCTACCAAATCACAAAATAGTTGCCATTATTTCAAACGTTACATTATTATATTCGATATTTACCAACTATTGACCAAACTGCTTACAGACATCAATACAGTGAATAAGCTGTTAAAATCAAACTACCATTGCAATACATACGAATGGATTCACTGAAAAAAGATCTTATAGATATTCAAAAATGACAGTAGCCTAAAACAAAGGATTATCTAAAAAAATAATCAGCCCCAACAAGAAAATGAAAGTGGCATCACGGCACCTGAAGGGAAGGAAGAACTTCATTGTATACACATGAAAAAAATGGGGAGTGCTTCGTCAGCCTGCAATTCTAAAAGAAATGTTGAATGAGTTCAATCTGTATTGAAAGAAACCACCATCTCGACAAAACTATCAGGAAATAAGAAACACATAGGGCTTTATTAAGGTGGAGTGACAGACACTCAAAAATGTATTGAATTAAGGACAACAGATAATAGAGAATGCCGTGGAGAGAATAGTCCACAAAAGAGAAGACCGTGAAGAAGCTAAAAGAATAGCAACAATGACCACCACTATAAATCCATCACCATATATCCTATCAAACTCTATTTTATTTTCCACTAAAACGAGACTAATAGACTTAGGACGTTACCAGAGCAAATGTACAAAGACAGTCCTGAAAAGTTAATGCATACATGGAAGCACACCTCTTAACAGCGCACAGAAGACTAGTTTTTTAAAATGAATATATACATGTCATTTCAACTTCAACAAAGCAAGAATTATGATGTGAAAATGAAATATTTTCACAATCAAAGAGAGACCTAAAAGCTACATGTTCCAATATCTAAAATAAAATAAAAGAACTAAACCAATTGAACTACAAAAAGCACCAACTTAACTGAAGAAATTATATTCGACAACAGTCAGCGGCACTTATGAATAACTCACTCATTAGTGAACAGCCAAACATAGGGCGAAAAGATGTGGAGCGTGTGGATTATGGGCCACATGATTACAATACAGACAGGTTCCTAATCTTAGCATACATCTACATTTTACAAATTTCAAACCACTAAAACAACTTTATCTAAATACCACATGTATAAGTGCATATACAAGAATATATTTGAGTATGAGAGTTTTTCACAATAACACCATGCATCGAAAAGCATTTACACTTTATATGCTCCATTACCAAAATAATTAGTGATAGTTTAGAGACAGATTGACTCGCATGAAAGCAAACAAACGTTTAAAAAAACATAAAAACATCAATTTTCAACATAGAATACATAATATTGTAAAAAAATGAAGACAGCAGCGCATGTGGATAATGAAGCACCTTTTCAGAATACAAAAGCAAATGTATAACTCTTCTATGTCTGTATCAACTTTCAGTTCTATATATTGTCTCAGAAATTCACACCCAATAGAAACAGCTCCATCATCCCATCCTTCATCATTTGAACACAAAGAAGGGATAGATAGAATAAGGGACTGCAATGTGGATGATAAAAGATTATCCACCCCAGTATCAACATGTATCTCAGCAACAGAATTCAGAATTAGGCAACTGCTACTCTTGAAATGTTTGACCCAGTTGGGAGGTTTTCCTTTCCAGAGATGGTGCTTAAAATCTTCTTTGCTCTTCATTCCATTTTGATGTCGAGACTCATTGATCGAACTCTCTGAAGGACCTCCAAAGCTATCTGAACTTCTATGTGCAGGGAGAAAGTCTCGTAAATACATTTCAATTTCTTCAGGTAACTGACGCAACATTGATTCATCCACTTGGCTTAAAGATGAAGGCATCAAATCAGTTCTATCAATACCCACTGAAGAAACAGTTTTGAGAACTGAACATCCTGTCTCTTGTTTAGGCTGTTGATAAAAGATTTGAAATCATCAGGAAAATGGGAAAAAAAAGATGGTATCATTACTAATGTTAGTACCTCATTATCATCCAGAGTAAACTGCAATCGGGAAAACTTTGCTTGTGGAATATCATAATCCATTAGCTTAGTTACGTCAGGAACATGATGCCACGTCACAGAAATGGAGAATGCATTAATAGAAATCTTATTTTAGGCAGAAAATTGTCGCATTTAAGTCAACTATCCAACAAGTTCATAGCCTACTTGTCCCATGGTTTATCTCATTTTACTATCCCCCACCTTTGTACCAAGAACGTCCTTCAATGAATGCCCAATTAAATGCGTCACGTGTTTAAAATGATTTAGACACGGCATGAAATGCACTGCTTTACCATAATTTATGCAAGTTCACAGCTCTATGATCCGTAACATCAAAAGGTCCTTCAAGAATGCAAGTTATCAAATATATTATTCGTGGAATCATAAAAGACGTTTGAAACAGCCGGAGACATTTGAGTCTGGTTCCATGTAAAGCTCAGAAACCAGAACCTTTTTGACAAAAGGTTGGTGGAGGTCGATTCAGACTTTTGGTAAGAAGTATATGCTTAAATCACAAGAAGTTTGGCACCTAACAGAGATTTTCCATACAAAACATTTACTATAAATGACAATAAAGCAGTTTGAGCAACTGATGCTCTTATGGCATATGGTATGTTGGTATTGAGTTTACTATAACTTGTGTAACCACATTTACTTTGTTTTCTTCCACAGTACAGCAATGTTATTTAAAAGTTTCTGTATTTACTTGATGTTGACAGGTTTCGTTGACCTCTCAAACATTTAGAGAGGAAAACTGTTATATGTTCTCCATGGAAGATTGTAGTAAATTTAACAAGAACATATCTATAAAGATACCACTGATGTCTTCCATATTTCCCTTCAAGTTTACGACACAGAGGAACATAATAGATCCTTGGTTTTCAATATTCAGATTCCATATGTAACAAATTTCACAGATTATAACCGTGTGGAAAATTGACTCACTTTGTATAGACACATGCAGCCTAAGTCATTAAGGTCAGTTTTTCAAAAGGAAATGAACTTTTCAGGAAATGTAAAGGATATTTAATGAAGACGTTAATGCACCTTGAGTTGATTGATTCTCTCCAATCGACTCAAATAAAAAAGAAGAATCAAATTTAGCTGGAAATAGACCAGCCGTACTTACAGTGGAAGTTTTGTAGGAAGGTAAATCAGAGAAATCAACAGGCCGTTTACCCTTGTCCACTGCAGCTGAAAATTAATGAGCAAAATCAGTATCTTCTCTAGATTCGCCTATGGAGTTTCATCCACGAAAAATACCTGGCAATGGCGTCCTTTTCTTTTCTAAATCAGGCATGACTGAGAAGTCGTCACTTCCCTGATCAATTATGTGTTCATGTTTCTTGATAAACTCAGATAACCGCCCATGATATATCTCATTCATTTCAGCAATTATTTCTGGCGGAAGACTTTTTATAACATTTATATCAAGGTGACTAATTGGTGGCAAAAAAGAAAATTGGTTCTCCCAAGATGTATCCCCAGCTTGATTAACGCAGGGAGAAGAAGGATCATTATTGGACAGATGACTTGCATAACCGGCCTTTTCAGAGTTGTACTCTGCCCTCGTGTGCAGCATATTTGGATCTGGAACAACAACAATGTAGCAATAAGCTTCTCAACACAACCTTAAAACTTCTTCCGACAAATCATGAAAAAAAGAAACCAGCCAGGTTATCAAAAAATAGCTGCAGTTGAGCCAAAAGAGCACTAACAATGACATGTAACTAAGAAAATAAGCAACATTAGTTCCCGTATGAGTTTTACCTGCCTTTTTTTCTTCACTTCCTTCTGCGTCCTTCCTCAGTTGTCCTGCATTTGTTTCTGAGGCAGATGCAATCCATGTTTCGAGCACATTTGCTTCATGCCCTTTAATGCAGGCAAGAATTCAAGAATAAGGAATTCATATGTACAAAACATAAAAAATAAAATTGTTTAAACACAACTACGAAAAGACAACTTTTCCCAGAAGTAACATAAAAAATGTTAGCTCAGTTTTCAGCATATAATGAACAACATAAATAATCAACTTCTATTCAAAATAATTCCCAGGATGAAATAATCAAACCTCTCTTCAACCCTTTTATCTTTCAAAACATCTCCCATATGGGGTAATCTTGACTCCTTAATCAGATCACAAGAATATTTCAGAACTCAGCTCTATCGGGAGACTACTCAGTGAGAAACTGGGGAACATTTGGGTAGAAAAGGAATGCCAACCAATGAAATTTATGCAAGTGTTTAAAATATTCCACACAGCTAGCTAGAAAAAGTAGGCCTGATATGGGTGAGATAATGGTGATGATGTTGACAACAATGATGACAATCATGGCAACGGCAATGAAGATTGCATGGCCGCCAAAATGCTAGAAATAATGGACAAATGACATTATGGTTCAGGAGTCAAGAAGGATAGACGATGGAATGTCATATGTTGAGTCTGACTAATGGGATCAGCTCTAAGATGAGTTATTGAATACACTGTCCTAATAAACTGTCTAGTTCATTGGGTAGTCCGATCTGGTTTATTGGTGAACCACCGCTTTTATTGCGGACCGGATCCATATTTGTTCCTTTTTAACCTGACTCGTCCAGGTGGTTCTCGTGTAAGAGGGGGATTAATAAGTTTTTTTTCCGTGCAACACTAATTCATGAGTAAACCCCAGGAGGGGGAGCAACTGAAGACTCTAGTTCGTAACCCACCTCCCAAGGGTTGTTATCCCTCCCTCTTCTTGTATTCTTCATTGGTTCTTTAGAAATAATTTCAACTCTAAATGTTAAGATCAACAATTTTAAAGAATAGGATGCCCGAAAAAATAGGATGTTTCACCATTAATCAACAATATATCATTAAGGAACAACAAGATTTCTGAGAGCACTTTACTTATGTCCGCAGACTCAAGCTTTGATAACTGCAAGCCAATACCACGAACATCCTTGGCCTCTGACATGCAAGGTTGTCCAAGATCAGAAGAGATAGTAAAATGACAGGCATAAACTAAACATCCTCCTAATTCAAAATCAAATTATTGATAAACAAGATAAAGCAGCCATCTTTGAGTCTAAGAAAATTACACTGCTGTCATTTCCCGCAGCTATCATTTTCATAAAAATGGGCTTCAAATATAGATCTCTCTTCACCTCTTTAACTTAATACTGACTAACTTTAAAGAAGAGTTCATGCTTTTTTTGTTACACAAAAGATATCTTCATGGGACGAGCTTTACGGTCATATCTTTGAAATAGTAAACTGAGAGGTTAACCATAGAGAAATATTACTATGAATCATAAGGCAAAAACAAGCCAATAGCATAATTATTCCTATAAATCATGGTGTCATATGATCCTGCAACGAACACAATCCTAAATCCATATTCAAACCAAAAAAGTACACTGAGAATTAATGCTTGTTACTGATTCAAAATTTCAAATTTTATTCATGCTCCATCACCATAGGCCATCATGAATTATCAATCACAAATAATTTCTCCAAGAATATGGCGACAACTAGCAATAAAAAAACCTACTTTATGAGCGTTTTCCCCAGGAATCGAATTTGTATAGCCATTATAGCAGTTTAGTACCAAGTACAAATTTAACGAGCAAAAGAAAAAACCTTGTGAACTAAAAGCACGTTCGAAACACTATTAAGATAAAAAATTGATAACCGAAGAAACAGCATGTGCATCATTCTCCTTAAGTTCAAAATTTTAAACTTAAATAAATAACCGCAATTCTAGTCTGTTCTTCAAATGAGAAGGTGATGTTTCTCCTGTGTTTTCAGCTCTGCCCCTCTAGCTTTCCCAAAATTCAACACTGGATCTTGTAGCTGATTGACACTGTCAATTCAAATCCTACTTCGAGTGATTGCCCCAATCATCCAAAGCAGCAGGTGAGAATTAAAAAAAAACAATTCATGAAAATTGGTCAACATAAATCCCAGTCAAATTCTTGAATCTAGGATCAGCTCTCTCGGATTTCTTTCTAATTTAGTCAGTCTTGAACAGGATAAATAATCCTCCCAACCATGATTTCTATTGAAAATCTCAAAGTTATTTTTAATGACCCTAATTACATTTCCTTAATAAAGTCAAATTAAAACAATAATCATTTCTCTGCTATGTCTGCAATTATAAAAGCAAGAGTTTCCACAGTCAGCGAACCTTCCTGACATAGCAATTTATAGATATCCAGAAAAAAACAATTATACCCGATGCATGAGTCATTTAAGTAATAAATCATGCATCAAATAAAAAATAAATAGAATTGATAATTAAATCACTCACCAACATGAAAGGAAGCAAAAAGCTCTTTGCTTATTTTTGTGAGCATTTCCTCACTATCAGTGGCACTAGGAACCTAAATAGGAACCAATCAGAGAAGAAAAACTGATTCACAGAAACAAGGAATTTACAGAGCACAGTAATCAGCAATTACCGTCGTGGAGCGGCTCATACTTTCACACTCTCCACATCCCATATATTTGATAGGCTCACTAGCCCCTTTTTTTCGTTTCCTTACCTACAAGTCAGGTTTGTATGCACTAGACTTAATGTTCCATTTATCTCACACAAACAACTAGAATACAGAACGGTTTTAAAACTTTTATAATCGTATTTCTAGAAGCATGGAGGTGCAACACTAAATTCCTACAATTTCAGAAAAAATAACAATGTCAAAATAGAAACAATACCTTAAGCATTATAGTTCGCCCTCTCACTCCAGCTCCCTTCAGTCTCAAGGAGACCTCCTTAGAAAGACTAGTAAGAAAATAGTGACACTGAGATCGGAAAACGATTAGGCCATATTGAACACTTCGTAACTGATGTGGAAGAAAAGGGGAAAAGAAAACCAAGAACAGAAGCTCACTTCGTCCACATTTCTAAACCTGACACCCCAGTTCACTTCAGCACCAACAGACTTCATTTCCTGTTCAATCCATTTATGACTTGGTGAGAACAAAAATCCAACAATAGCTAAAAGAATCCAGTACACTTAAGCATGGTAGGAAGTAACATAAGTTTGTTGCACTGCTGAAAGTTTAGAAGTAATACCAGGGTAATTTAACTTGTGTGCTATTATTCCAGCATGTATTTTTCTTTCTCTATTAGTATTTTAGGTCAGTTCACAACTGAGGGGTCATCTTCTTTATCATTAGTAGTTAAATATATTAATTAGACTGAGAAGCTGCTAGCGGAGCCTCCCAGCCCAACACTACCCACTTCCTTTATGACTCAAATCTTGCGCACAGACTTCATTTCATCATCCTCCTTACAAGTTCGTACACAGAATGAACGCATTTCAAACGTCAAGTGAGTATTCCAAAAGAATTTATTTTATTCTTCAAACACCCAACAACTTCCAAGGTCCCTGAGATACATTTCAAGGCTTGATACGTGAAAAAGGTATAAATCATGCTGCCTTAGGAAAGGCCAAGATAAGAGGGTTTATAAGGAACTTCTCTGACTGTTTATTTTCATCTCAGACTGTAACTCTTTTTCCTAGATACAAAGCCCATATTTTTTCGACATGGATGTATTGGCTTCTCTCTTCAGAGAGCCTTTATTCGTCACCTCAGAAACCCTTCTCTATCTTCATCGAAACAGCACATCCCTTCCATCGTGTGTCTACAATCTTTGACCAGAAATTGAGTCTGTATAGGTCTTTGTTCGTTTGCTGACAACACAAACAGACTGAATGCAGCGGCTTACAATGAAGGTTCTTGGTTAATTATAGACATGGGAAGTGGCACAGAATTTATGCATAAATAGCCACCGTGTAAATAACAATGATAAACAGTGGTTTCAAATAATTCTTAATCTATATCAATACTTTTGTTCACCACCTTCACCCAACGAGCTGCACTTATCATCTCCCCTTTTATTTTTTTTATCTTACACCAATCTCCTCTTGGAAATTCTATGTAACAATAGATTATCATCACTAGCAGCAATCACATAAAGATGAGAATTAACATAAAGTCTTAGAGTTCAAAAATGCAGTTTTCATCTCAGAGTGAGTAAAATGCCTAATGCTCAAAATAGATTTCTGAATAGTTAAATAATCTGGCCTAATGTCCATTGCAGATCACTAATAGGCATACGAAAACGAATAGAAATGGTGCTCTAATTCAACGTTATAGTGTCTGGCCAAACAATTCAAAAATAGTTGCCAATGAGAACACATATATTAATAAAAAAAATATGATTTGTCTCATTAAAGGAGAAACTGTTCTACCAAAAAATATAGTCATATCAACCCAGAGGGTTATTGTTAGATGGTATAATGGTAATATTGTAAGGGGCTAAGGATGTTTTGGGAATATGTAAGACTCGTCCCTATTTAAGCGACGTTAAAGGTGAATGAATGTTGAGGTGGTTGTCCGCCGTTCTCCCTTCGGTCCTCCATGACAGAGGTCGTTTCTCCCCTCATTTATTCTCCTTTGTGTTCCTCTGATTACCAACAGTCATCAACATAGCAAATACGACTTTCATACAAAGACATTATCAAGGAATGTCTGCACTGGCATCTCCAAGAAACTCAGACATTAAAGAGTACACTATAGCAATAAAGGGTGGAAGACATTGACATTGCACTACCATTGTTGATATATTGGCTGCGACCTTGGTGAACACTCATCAATAGAATCAACGAAACCTAAGGAATATTTGAAACATATAGCGATTCTGCAATCATCCATCACTTATTTAGGATCAATCTAAATAAATGACTGCATAAATAGCTCTATGACTTTTGATTTTGTGACCTGTAATTTTATGAAAAAAAGTCCTACAGTAGGCAGTTTAGTGCAGTATAGCTAATTAAAATACCGTTAAGCTATCTAGTAATAAGAAAGGAATAATGAGGTCATGACAAACCTGAACTACATGAACAGTTCGATGATCAATTCCCCGACAATAATTCCACAGCATATCACCAATCTTCTTGCCAAAGTCCTTTTGAAGTATTTCCTGGAAGAAAACAGAGGCTATAAGATTGAATTTAATGCAGCTTTCTCAACCAGAAAGAAAAAAGGGAAGGTTTTAGGCATGGATGAAAATTCTGGGTAAATTTATTCTCAAGATATGAAATCAAATCAATGCCGATACGATTAATCATAAAAAACCTATCCAAACCATCGTAATATAATCAATCAAATAAAATAAACTATGGTTTATGAAATAATTAATTTCCACATTATAATTCTCCACCATAAATTGGAACCATGCATTGCTCTGTATGCAGGTCACATCTATTGTCGGCAGTGTACCACTTCCTGTCAGAATGCCATCAATCAAGAGAAAATGCAGTCCACGATGACTTTCCTTGTGCTATTTCATTTCATGTGGTCTACCATTTGTCTATGTTCCATAAGACTGATTTGAATGAAAATATTGTCCCAGATAAGCCAGTCTAATCCAAACTAGCATTTAGATCAGGTCGGCCAGACTGACAAATCCATGAGAAGACATAAGAAAAGTTTCAAACAATAAAAAAGGATTTATTGACAATTCAAGATGCATAACACAGATAATTTTATTAGAACGGATTGAATAACAATGATTCCCTAAGATATACGCCCTAAAAAGAATACAGCCTGTAACAGGTGGTAGAAATGTACCACAAAGCAGCATACCAAACAGCAGCTAACTTTGAGGAAAGTGAAGAATGAAAAAGTATGTTTATATAGACACTGGAGAGGATGGCATCATCAACATTATGGGTTAAAATTTTCACGAAATCTTTATAAAACTTGGGAACTGAGCATAGAGCTCTTTGGTGGGCAATGATTGAACAAGGTTGCGAAGTTCTAGAGTTACAACAAATGAAATATAATATGGCATGCAACATTCAAATAACAACAGCAGTACATTTAAAGCACAGAGGAACAACTCTTGATTAATAGTGCTCGCACCATATAAAGCTTATATAGGAAGGATTGTGAATTGTTTTGGTATATACATTCCTAAGCTGTCCTTTCTCTTAGGAGGACAAATAGATGATTTACCACATTTTAGATATGATAGCATCATCTAGATCAGATGGACGACTTGTATTTAAAGTTGAATTGGCAGAGAAGATAGATTCTAAGATTTGATGGTTTGTTCTCTACCATTCAGGATATTTAGATTTGAGAACCATGAATATCATAAAAAAATCATCAAATTGGTTATTCAGTTGTATACGTGACAAAGTCAAAAAGTGGGTAAGACTTTTCAAACATAAATCTTTGGTCAGATATTTTGGGTTACTAGCATGGCAAAAATCACAATGATGTGGCAAATACTTGATGTAAAAGGTCTTTTTGCATGTTCATCAAATATATCTACATTTTTCTCCCCTCTTGCCGTTAGTGATTATGTGGTCATATGAAAAAGGAGTCCAGGAAATGCTTTTTTTTTTCGTTCTCTACTCCATTTTATCCCTTTTATGTTCTTCGTATGGAACTGCCATCTCTTCTTTTGCAAACTATGAGCTAATAGACGCATAACATACTTCAAATGATGATACCTCACAAAGATATATTACACGAGAAAAGGAAGAATCGCATAAAAGTAGACCTAGGTAATTAAGTTTAGAACATCATTGAGCAGTAACGATTGTAATTCATATATGAGTGTAATCCAAAGACAAACTTCGTCCTTCATCATATGATTCTGGAAAAACTCCAAAGTGAACAACGAGAAGGAAAACCCAAGCCTAAAATATACTTTCATGATGTGACTCTGGAATAGTATTAAGGAAAACCGATAAAGTAACCTAAGCAAATAACCTTCGGTATCAGGCGTAGCTGAGCACAAGTTTTTATTTGATGACTTTTCAACTTCTCTTCTAAAGCATAACCGATGCCTGGAAGTGCCTCAACTGGAAGTTCCTTCGAATACTCATCAACCTAAAGCAAGAGGACAAGCAGATTGGAGTCAGGTGTTACCGATGGACTAAACGTTTTTCAAGATAGTAATCCTTGCGAACCTACAAGAAATGTGAATGACAAACTTAACAACGAATGAGAATTGAACTAAGCAGGCAAAAAGTTTAAATTAATGCCCCAAAAAATATAAAGACGAACATCACTAAGCTAATACCATCCACATCGAAACTAGAAAAGTGCTTCAGATAATATGAAATGTTAGTTTGTGAGCAAAATATGTGAACCGTACAAATAAAAGAAGTAAAAGATATCATCCATAAGGGGGAGAGGATAACACAACTAATACTCACTATGTGAAACTTTTATGAGCTTTCTTGATATATCAACATGAAAGCTCAGAAGGGAGTACTGTTGTTTGAGTGTGCGTTTCAATATCACTTCTGTTCATCTTTTTTCTATGTACCAAGAGTTTGCGACCACTCAAAGTCCAAATGTAATCCAAATGATTTACAACATCAAAGTTGTAGATAAACATGGGAAATCAAGCGAAACGAATACAGAGAAAACCCTAAAGGAGTGGTAAGGCAGTAATAATTGCACTGCATGTGACCATCACTGATCACATCCTAAAATTCATACATTTTTATTGCTAATAAGCCACCATATATTGCTGATTGACTCTTTGATATACACATCTAACTAATTCAATATTACGAATCACATTGGTGAAGGTCACTGACTCAAATGTCCAGTTCAATCCCACGTTATCCAGTAGAGCAAACTAGTAACGCAACAAGAGATTCAAAACTCAGACAATTAATAAGCTGCTTGCACCATGAAGCCTATGACCAAACAATGAACATAAATTGAATAAGACAAGGATACCACCCAAACAGTTCACAATTGGTGCCTTCAACATTGCAAAGTGCAAGGACATCAAAACTATTCCGAACCATATCAGATGCAGAATCATACCTTCTCAGGTGGGATACAAAACTGACCATTTGGTTTCGCAACTCGAGTGGCCAGGCGAGCCATCAGCATGTTTACAGAAATTCCAGCACTTGCCGTGCATCCTGTGGTGTCTGCTATCTGCTGTCTAATAACTGAAGCTAATTTCTCAGGATCGTCACTAATATCTGTAGCATCCAAGAAAGCTTCATCACAGCTGATTGCCTACATCCATCAGAAATATTAGCACTTGGGAAAAAGAGCTATAAGAAATAAAAAAAACTGTGAAATTGGAAAAAACCTGCACTTTTGGACAGTGTTCATGCAATATCGTGTAGAATTGATCGGCAACCTGAAGCATCTCAAAAAGCAAAGCTTGAAAATTAAAAAAAAGAAATGATTGTATACTTAATAGTATCAAGTGGTAGGAAGGTCAATGTGTCGCCATTTTACCTCTTGATAGGCATCAAAATTATATGGAAAAATAGCGAGATGGGGACAAAGAACTTTTGCATCTCTAACAAACATCCCAGCTTGTACTCCTAAGATCCCATGAAATTAAAAGTTAGTGAAATCAAAGCATGAAAACTGAGTGATGATAGGATTTTAGACCAACCATACTCCCGAGCAGGATAATTTGCCGAGGATATTTCTGCTGTCCCTTTGGCATTGTCTGAGTGGCTTATTGCTACAGGTTTATCAGATAATTCCGGATAATTTCTGATAACGACTGAAACAAAGAAACAATCCTGAAAAAGCACTGTGTCATCAGTACCATGGATACATTCGCTACCGTGACTGTGAAAAGAGAAATTAGTTCAGCAGACATTTATTGTTCAACCATAATAAATTAATTAAATTTTAGAAAGAAAGGACCATTGTAGAATTGAAAGGATGATAACTACAAAGTAGATATTAAAAACTATTACCATATCTACATGAATGATGGAAGCTTTTTGAGAAGAAGACTGGTTAACACAAAGTCTTCTTTGTCTAGCATAAGGGGTATTGTTGAGAAAAAGCCTTCGGTACCGTTTTCTCCAAGTTCCAATGAAGTGCAATCTTGAATTCTGCAGAACAATTTAATAAGTGAAAAATCAGAAAAAGCTTCAAAGATAATGATGCTTTTATAGCACTAAACGTGCCCAGAAAGAGAGAAATCCCAAACGCTTCACTGTAGCAAAAGTGGGAACATAAACATATAAACGACTCAAATTGCATTCGTTACTTTTCCATAAGTTCATTGTGAAAAAAAATTGCATGCTGCAAAAGAGGAAGAATTACTGAAAAATTACAGACTCATTCACACAGCAGCATGAGATCAAAAATAAGAATAATCAAAACACATCGGATCCAAAAAATAATTGCAAATATACCTTAACATTGTCCTCGCAATCTTTTCAAAACTAAGGTAAATACCGAGAAAGCTTAATTAGTTGTCTTCCAACTCAGAAAAAGATTTTTGTAGCATCATTCACAGTAAAAGAATTAGTAGGTAAATAAAAAAATAGAAAAACAAGATCAATTGCTGGAGGGGAAAAAAAGTTGAAAAAAAGTGGTCAAAGAAGAAGATCATGATGATAATGATTATGAGAGAAGACACCAATAAATTTAGAGAAGCAACAGAGGAAATGAACTCTGAACCTACCTACTGTTGTTATCTCAAGAGTATCAAGCAAAGAAATGAATAAGGAAACCAAACATTATTAAGCACCCAGGGATCTATGGGGATATGAGGTTTCCATCAGTGAAATTATATGCAGAAAAATGTTATAATACAAATCCAATTATTGCATATGTAAGAAGGAAGTGTAGGAACAAGAGTGTAGAGGGAGGGAAACAACAAACAGCCTAGATACATCACTTGGAAGATGCATGGACAGCTCAGATCAAACCAGAGGGCTTATATAAGAAAGGAGGTTTCAACTGAATGGAGCGTGAAGAGCCAGGCAAAGGAGAGGATGTGGATCCTCTTGAACTAATTCTCACTATTCCTTTTGTTCCCTTTTTCCCACTTCTTGTTCCCTCACCCTTATCCTTCATCACTCCTATGGAGATCATTGATCTCCACAAGAACTCAGTCTTCCAATGCTATTTTCGATTCAATCTTCTCAAGAATTGATCCGAACTGTTCCTATTCGGAAGTACCTCCTATGATCCATCTACGGATCGTTCTTCTTGAAGAACATATGAGAGGATCGTTCCATATTATCACTAATGTTGTCACAAAAAACTGTTCATTCTCATAAAATTCCAGAATTATTAACCAATAATTCAGTAAAGACCCTCTAACGTATCGATTTTTCACAACACAAAGGATAAAAAAGGATTAGGTTATACATAAACTATTTTCATTGTCCCACAAAATAACAAAAGGATAAGCCCCCATCCAATAACCGGCATGTTTATCAAGGGGCAGAAGCTGTATTCAAGACAAACTGAGAACTTAAGCAAGGAGAGGTTGTAATGCACGAGGCCAGAACTCATGGCACGACCAAAGGCATATACATAACAAACCAAAACAGGGAAGATAGAAATGTGTCGAGCAAACACAACTGACAACATTATAGCCACAACTCATGTTTTAACAAAATACCTCAATATACCAGCATATTTCAAAGTTGAATCAACTGCTATCACAGAACATTTCCAGTTGTCATCTTTATGGTCTAATAGAAAGATACACCTTAAGGACACAAAAAATCTAGAATGATATCTAAGGCACCAGAATATGCTTCAGGATAGTATCAATTAGAAAGGTATCTGTCATATGAGAGGAAAAAAGTATTTATTTTAAAAACTGAAGGTCGACAATGAAAAACATGCAAACCGTATGGAGGAATATCAGTGATCCCAGGTGATAATTGGAGCCAAGATTATTAAAAAGCAAGAAAACACGCATGGTGTTTACCTTGAAATAGTTCTCCACAAAATTTGGATCCCCAAGAGTCGAATGTTGTGCACTTGAAGACGAAGGCCTTTGCAGGGACTCTTGACGAGTTTCCATAATACTACTCTCATCATCCATATCAGTTGAATTTTCGTCTGCATCTCTCACGTTACAACAACCTTGGAAGCCAAGATCATCAGTTTCTGCACAGCCTTCACTTTCACATTTTGACAGATTCCCCATTCTGTCAATCTCACATCCGTCTGAATCCATTAATTTGTTTTTTTCTTCCACGTCCACACTGGCACCATTAGTAGCATCATTGGAACTTAATCCACTTTTGAGGGTAAAGAATGCAAACAACTTCTGCTGCTTGTGACTTGCTGTAAGGAGTTGATCTAGCTGATATGGAACCCCTGGGAGAAGAATCATAATTCATTACCCACAACAGAAAACCACATCACAAAGAAATCGTTCACATTTATCCCATGAAGAGTTTAAGAGAGAAACCATGGAATTTTTTTATTCAGGAAGTACAAACCGACCAAAAAAAGGGCAAGGTAAATTGGAATGGTCCAAGAAGTTTATTTGGCCTGCAGACTGTTGAGGTTCTGCGACTGATTCTTAGAGCACATGTATGTTTTCTAGATTATGCGCTCAAGATCAAATGAGAGGACTCCATTTCTGCTCACCAGTATCAAGCATGACTTCAAATTTAAGAAGAAGAAAGGAATATGAGGAGTGAAAAAGGAAGAAATGAAGAGTAAAGTGACTTCAGATCAGGGTTAGGATGGCAGTGATAGTGAAGTGACATTAATGCAAACTGTTTCAGAAATTACTTCGTTTAAAACATTTTTTTATGATCCAGCAGCTATTTATATAAAAAAATAAAATAAATACTCTGATAATTTAAGCGTTATTCTGAATTTGTTTCTGTTGAAATACTATTATGCGGCTGAGGGGGAGTATATCACATGCTTCACTAAGGGAAACATGTACATCACATGCTTGTCTTAGAATGTCTCTGAGAGTAAGGTTTTGTGTCTACAACCTTCCACGTAGATCTGTTATAAAAACAGATCCCTGTCGTGATTTGTAACATTCAGAAAACTGATTTCCTTCCCTTATGGTCAATTGAAGTTCCGTCTTTACTCCCTTCCATGAGAAGGTTTCTTGTTCTTCAAGACACAAAGGAACTGAAGTAAACTCAACATTTCATCAGCGACAATCCACATGTGATTACTCCTTTTATATTCTTTCTCCATGAAGGAGATTTATGTTGCTTTTGTGAACCTCGTTTTGAGGACTTGGAAAATCAATTTATGTTTTCTTTGTGACCAACTTCTTGATGTTCGATAAATCTAATTGACTGATTCGTTGACAAAGGGTGTCTCTTGTACTCAACTACAACAAATGCTTTCCAAGTTAGTCATGGAAGATATCCACTCACCAGCTTGAGAGGGAGTGTTGAAATACTATGCATGTAAGTGAGGAAGAGTATATCACATGCTTCACTTAGGGAAACACGTGTATAACATATGTTTGTTTTAGTATGTCTCCGAGTGTGTCTACAACCTTCCCCATGGATTTGTTACAAATAATAGATCCCCTATCGTGATTTTTAACATTCAAAAAATTGATTTCCTTCCCTTATGTTCAATTAAAGTTCTGTTTTTCCTCTCTTCCACAAGAAGGTTTCTTATTCTTCAAGACACAAAGGAAATAAAGAAACTCAACAATTCCAATTCACGTGGTCAACTAGTGAACAATGCAATCTGGACAGTTGGGTGGGTTAGAGGATACCTGCTAGTGGAAGCATTCAGAGAAAGGGAAGGAATCTAAATCAATAACGATGATATCCTAGGGAATACAATGTCAAGATTCAAGAAAGACAACAATGGATACAAATTGATTCCTATTTAGCATGTACAAGAGTTGTAAATATTGTTACAAATAAAAATGATGGTAGAATCTTCTCCTAAACAAGCATGTAAAATTTCTGAAAAAGATTAAGGAAAATGAAACTTCGAAATGAATCAAGATCAACAAATGACAGGAAATGCATCAACCGATTTAGATTTTCATGGCCATTTCATATGTCCAGAAACACAGAATTCAGAAGAAAAAACGGTCTTCTGGACAGATAAGGATGTAAGATAGCAAGGAAAGCATGTGAAGATGAAGCATATGAGTAAAGAAGTTACAATTTAAGAGCCTGTTAGCAGCCACAGAGTCCATGATCCATGCAGGCTTCACAACTGGGAGACCTCTGCTGAAGGACCTGACAATAAATACAATGAAATATGCGTGAAATTGTAATAAAGTGAAAATCCGAAAAATGACCAAAACGAACAACACAAATAGTTCAAACACAAAGTTTCAAAAGGCTAGAGGGTCTACCTAAGATTCTTCATCTTACATTCAGGAAGTTGGCTGCACACAATATGCGTGACAGTCTGCCTTGAGAAGTAATTTTCAAACCGCCCACCGTGTTTCAGCATACACGCTCTCAGCTCCTGACGATTGACACAATCAAATAAACCAGTCAATATACCAAACATCCGAATTCGGTAAAGGGATAAGCCAAACCTGACTCGAAGGAACAGTATAGCCATCCACGAAGATAGAAACCCCATGGAATATCCCTTTATCGCCACCATTTTCTGAATTGTGACTCTCCCCGTCACCACTCCCAAAGGAGGAAGTGGAGGCGTCCGCATCAAATTGGTCTCGCAGCTTCTGGTTCTTTACCGCCATATAGCTGCCACCACCAGAGAAAATTCAATTGAAGAGAATCTAACCTTAATAATCACAGTGCACACAAATATTTATACGCAGGAGCCGGAGGAAGAAGGGAGAGAGAGAGAGAGAGAGAGAATGGCGAATGACCTCTGAAAGTTGGAAAAGGGTGCCCTCCGAGTAGACAGACTGGGGGAGGCACGGTCACTGACACCCGAGGAAGCGCCGGGAGTCCTTGCAGACTCTGCCCTAGGCTTCCTTCCCCTGCTGCTCCAAGGGGCGCCGGAGAGGCGCCCGCGCTTCCTCGAGGCGCTGGACGACGCCGAGCTGTTCCTCGAGCGAGAGGATTCGAAGCTCATGGCGATCCTCCTGCAGACCACCGAGCGATAATCCCCAGCTGATGGTGAGAGAGGAGTCGAGAATCCCGCCGGCGGCAAAGCCCCACCCGAAGCTTTCAGAAGAAGAAACGGGAGAGCGCGAAACAGCACTACGACGAGCAGAGATCGCAACGGTCTTAAATCCTCAAATAAAGTGGGGCCCACTGTAAATAGGGGCCCACTTGAAACCTCCCGGCAAGTAAATAAGAGCTGCACTGATTGGCTTCAGCGGAGCAAATGCGAAACCCCCAGCCGACGGCGATCCCCCCCTTCCCGTCGATCCCCAGAGCAATCGCCCTCCCGGCCGCCGCCTCTCTCCTCCTCTTCCTCCTCCTCTTCTCCGCCCCGTTCCCGATTCAGTCGCCGGTCTCGTTCTTCTCCAGGCGGGTGTCGGACGCGCCGGTAATGGCTGCCAGGAGCTTTGTGATGTGGCTGCACGGCCTGGGCGACTCTGGCCCGGCCAACGAGCCGATAAAGAACTACTTCACTTCACCCGAGTTTAAGAGTGCCCGCTGGTCCTTCCCCTCGGCTCCCAACATGCCCGTCAGCTGCAACTGTGAGCCCCTCCTGCGCTTATTATCTTGGTTTTGCTCATGATTTATTGGCTATCTGGTATTCTTGGATTCCCCCTCCTTCCTAGGTTCCAATTGGTTGATCCATTGCCTGGAGATCGACTTGGATTCCGTCAACTGGTAGGGTCTATATAAATATCTAGCGGAAGGGAGTGTAGATTGATCTAGGCAATCGATGCCACAAACTCCTGAAAAGAATTCACCTATACAATGATTAAATGTACGACTCGTGTCTTTCGCGTAGAATCTCTGTTGTTAATGAAGTCAATCAAATGATTTGAGTCCAACTGAAAAAAATTTACCTATATATTTACGACATAACACTGATGAAGTGCATCATGTATGGAATATGTGGAATAAATGTAATGTCAGAAAATATTAACACTAAGGATGATAATTTTTCCTCCCATGCCCGTGTAAGGTCATAGTCACGAGTATTCTTGTAAATTCTAACTAGATTTCTCTTTCTATGCGGCTAAAATGAAACTAATTCTTATGATAAAAAAAACTATTTTATGTCACTTGATATTTTTTTCTGCACTTCATCCTTGACATATTTCCAATGATATCACTCACTGTACAAATTTTCCAACGAGAAACTGCAGAACTAGTCGTCATCTACAGGAATGAGTAAAAGACTATTTGATTGTGGATAATATTCTTTTTTACGTTTCATGTTTTACCTAACATACCTCATGTCGGATCTAAGCCACTGTTTGATAATAATTTCTGTATATCGTATTGAATTTTTGAGTTGCATTGTAGATGGAAGTGTCATGCCCTCGTGGTTCGACATTCAGGAGATACCTGTGGGTGCTGTAAGTAGTATTCAGCCCTTTAAAGATAATATTTTTCCTTTTCCCGGATGTTTTGCTTTTGTAACTTACTTTGAAACAATAAAATCTGTTTTTTGCTTGCTTTCTCAACATAAATGATGCGATTGTTGTTCTTCATTTTTTAAGTTCTATCTCTGTGATCACATACATTTTGCATTAAGTGAGTGTTCAATAGCATTGTGCGGCTATCTTATCCAGTCAGCTCCTATTGGTCACAGAAAAAAATTTCTTCATGATTTCAGTTCATTAGAATTTTTTTTGAATGGTTGGAGAGTTTCATGCAAGTTGATGATGATGTTGAGATGCTCTGTGGATTGCCAGGAATCTCCCAATGATGAGGTTGGAGTCATGAAAGCTGTTAGAAATATTCATGCAATGATAGATAAGGAAATATCTGCCGGCACAAACCCTGAAAATATATTTATTTGTGGTTTCAGCCAAGGAGGTACTTAAAATTCCCTCCCATAATTTTCACTGCGCTCATTTTTCTTTAGTTTGGGATCACTAATGAAAAATGTTCAAGTCTGAGGAAGTACGCCTTATACCGTGGAATATAATATCGCATCGCTCTAGTTATGAATCATATTCGGGTTAGTGACCCCATTTTAAATGCTAAGGAAATAGCAGCAGAGACACTATCTTGCCAAAAAACCACGCAAAATAAAAAAAAAAATTAACAGAGTTTGCATTGCTTCTCTGGCAGGGGCGTTGGCATTGGCAAGCGTCCTACTTTTCCCGAGAACTTTAGGAGGTGGTGCAGTCTTCAGCGGATGGGTACCATTTAATTCTTCTATTTTGGGCAACATATCATCTGAAGCAAAGAAGGTGATGCCTCTGTAGATGTTATTAGCGAAATGCCCAGTCACATCATATTTTATGCCTTATAATTACTTGAACAGCCCATTTCTTTTCAAAATATTCTTCATATACTTCAGGTGGGCTGCTTGAGCTTATATAAGCTCAAAATCCGTTGAATGGCATACTAATAAATTTAAAAAGGGTGGAAATATAAGAGTGAGTGCAATAAAACGTGTTATATCCCTGTCAAACGGAATGGCGAAGAAAATCCAACACTTAGAATCAAGCATAGGCATCTGGGATTAGACTACGTTCATCTGGCAGCCACCCGTTGTCTTAGGTTTCCTTGAACTCGCTTTGAGAGTCGACATTGAGGGAGGGAGTGGTTCGGAGTAAAGATGCAGTGGCTTTGCAAATGATTTTCAGGTCAGCTGGAAATAACCGTGAGGAATAAATGATGGTCCCATTGTTTTCATACCATTGCCTGTTTAACAAAGAAATGGAGAGCTGCAAGATGACAGAGCGAGTGAGAGAAAATCATCACTTTTTTAGGAAAATGACAATCAAACTTTGGGATCTCTCTCTCTCTCTCTCCTGAAACCTTATCCCACATGTCTCCCCTGGAAGTTGACTCCACCTGGACTTCTTTCTGTCAACAATATAAGGCAAATCTCCAATCACCCTCACCCAGGGGTCACCACCCATCTCCCCAATTTTCCAATTTCCCATTACTAATCAGGGTTTAGCTCGCCATCCTCTTCTCTGAACTCTTTCTACGTTTGTTTCCTCTGAAATATTGCAGACGCCTCTCCTCTGGCTGCACGGCATGGCCGACCGGACGGTCCTGTTCTCGGCTGGGCAAGCCGGTCCTCCATTCCTCGAACAGGCTGGGATGAAGTGTGAATTCAAGGTCTGTTCAAGCTCCACCCGTCATGGTGCCCATCTGTAAGCAGATAATCCCAGGCCCGTCGTGATCAGGAATTTCTCTAAGCTCCAATGGCATGGATGTTGCAGGCCTACCCAAATCTCGCGCACAGCATAAACGACGACGAACTGCTCTCCCTGGAGTCGTGGATCAAGACGAGGCTCCAGAGCTCCTCCTGAGCTCATTCCCTTTCATATGGCTCTCATTTTTTTTATCCATGCCATTGGAGCGCAAGGGCAATGGGCTTGTGCTATCTGAAAACTAATTCTTGCTGAATTAACTGTGCTTTAATTTTCGTTTTTTAATGTGAAACGTGAGCGTTGACCATCCCCTTTTGGATGATACTTGAACCAATTTGGCTGTGCACTATGGGGTTGACCTTGCTCAATAATTGATGCATGTTCCTATAATCTTTTGAATAATTGTGCATTATGGGGTTGACTTTCCGTTTGTGATTTGGCCGCAGTGGAGTGCAATCTTCTGGCTCGAAGGCATTATGGTGCCAGCTTTCCTGGCCCCATGATGTGCGTCCTGATCGATTCGTCTCTAGTCCGGGGAAGTCCGTTGATATGTTATCTTGAGGCATATGATTGTGAATTCATTTTTTTAAAAAGGAATTTATTTTTTCAAAAAATAAAAAACATCTTGCTACAAAAAAAAAATCAAGGGTTTTATTTTAATTTGCCATATCACAAGGCCATCCTATTGATCTGGTAGATTGATTTGGCAAGCATGTATGTTTTCCATGTCATTTGGTCAATTATGAAAAAATATATATATTTCTAGATTTTATATAGCCTATAATTAATACTATATTACGTTGGTCTCATATCCACTCTGCGCTAATTGATGTATCTCTTCAAGTGAGGGGCCTCTGGATAATCTTAATGATAATGGAAAGAAGACAATGATAATAATAATTATTAGGAGCTCAGTCAAATGAATAGTGCGAATAATATTATAATATGAAGAGTATTTGAGCGAACTAGTACGATGATGTCATTCCTAAAACAAGATGGTAGATTAAATTATAATATTATATTTTATAATGATTTTTAATATGAAAGATACAGTATATTTTATCACATATTTTTATTTTATTGTATATTTCACTTCAATATTTTGTTAAAATTTTAAAAAAAGATAATTATTTAGGTGTTTTCACAATTTATTTTCAAAATACTAGTATTTTGGAAACATTAGTGATATTATAGACGTTAAAAAGACAGAGGGCGGGAAACTATAAAAGGCGGACATGGCCCAACCGCCTGTCTCGTCGTCGGCAGGCGGTTGGGCGGGAGGTTGAGGACGCGGGGTTTCGTGGAGATTCGAGAACACACTTTCTTGTACTCTGGTTCGGGCTCAGGAAGGAGGGGAGACGCGGCAGGCGAGGGTTCTTGCTCTTCTTCTACTAGGTCGCTGCTCACACGCCGATCGAACACCGCGTCTCTTCGTCGGGGATCATCCTTTCGGCGGTTGAGTCGACTGTGATGATCTGATTCCTCTGTTTATGCCTTCTTACGGATCGGTTTGGCTTCTATGTTCGGCGATTTTTCGCGTTTCATTTGTGGAGAATTCGGTTCAGAGTTTCCTGGTTGGATCCGTTTCTGTACTGTTTTCATGGCCAACTTTCTAGTTCTTTGAGTGTTTCCTGGTCCATTTGTTTGCTGACTGTTCACTTAGTTTCTCTTTTGATGCAGACCGATTGAGTCGGCCGCCCTGCAAATCTGTGATCCTAGCCTCGAGAGGGAGAGATTCTGTGTAGAGAGATAGCGAGATGAAAGAGTTTTCGAAGGACGAGAATGTGTACTTGTCCAAACTGGCCGAGCAGGCAGAGAGGTACGATGAGATGGTGGAATTAATGGAGAAGGTCGTTGAGATGGTGGACGCGGGGGAGCTCAACGGTGAGGAGCGCAACCTCCTATCCGTGGCGTATAAAAATGCTGTCGGTTCCCGCCGCGCCTCATGGCGCAGCATCTGTTCCATCGAGCAGAAGGAGGAGAAAGGCGGGAATGAGGACCAGATTGCCTTCGCCAGACAGTACAGGGAAAAGATCGCGGCCGAAATCAGTAAGATATGTGACAGCATCCTGAAGCTGCTGGAGTCGATCCTCATTCCCTCTGCGACGACGGCTGAGTCCAAGGTCTTCTACCTCAAGATGAAGGGCGACTACCTCAGGTCCGGGAGATCAGAGATCTATTCTAGAACTCTCTGTCTGGAAGAAATGAATAGCTCTGATTGAGGTGGTGGTGGTTTCAAACTCTCAGGTACCTCGCCGAAATCAAGACGGGAACCGAAAGGAAGGAGGCAGCTGAGACTACTCTGTCGGCTTACAAGTCTGCTGAGGTGTATTATTTGCATCCGTTATCGATATTTGGCTTCCTTCGCAACCCTCTTTTGGTGTCATCTAATTGACAAAGCTAAACATGGCACCGCCTCACGCATCACTTGTATCGTTGTCTTAATTGATATGTAGGATGCAGCTCTTGCCGGGTTGCCACCAACTCATCCTATCAGGCTGGGTCTTGCACTGAACTTCTCTGTGTTCCATTATGAGATTCTTAGTTCACCCGAGCGCGCACGCGAGATTGCAAAGGAGGTACATATAATTGATTTTGCTTTATAACTTAGTGAGAAATTATTTTTGGATTTTCTCAAAACGCACGTGTTCTTATGCGACATTAAGTCCCTACTCGGATTGGTATCTGATAACTCATTTCTTGAGAATGTGTTCTCCTATTTCCATGAGCCTTTATTTGTGCACTAGCTATGTAAACATTGTACAGAACAAGATTGGTCAGTAATGCTTGGCCTTTTAGTTTCTGGTATCCTGCTCATCATGCTCAGCGTGCTTCTCTGACCTATCCAACCTTAGAGTGATCATATTATTGTCCCTGATTTACATTTTTTTAATCTACTTTGCAATGAAAATCATCAAAAGTCAGATAATGTGCGAAACTCTGTGCCGTCCTATTCGGACCAGGTCGTGATTTCTCTTCATCACGTTTGACATGGCTGGCATTTATGAAGAATACGTCGTTTTGACACCCATATGTAAATCAAAGCTGTAGAGTACTAGCATCTACGAGTAGATGCTGACGGCAGTGAGCTGGGTTAAGGGAGATTGTCTGCTTCATTAAGCAGTTGTTTATATGTCAGAAAAATCTCCAATAAAATTCTCCAGGCTTTCGGAGTATGTCAATCCCTCACATCACTAGCTTGCAGCTGCTCATTCACTCTCTAGTCTGTTTGCGGCTTTTTCAAATTGCTCTTGTTGCAGTTAACCCTCTTGTTTGGCTGGCGCAGCCCTCCATGCACGAAACTGCTGTCTTCCGTGCGGAGGATGCTTTCAATCCTCTGGGCAGGCACTAGTTTGCAGCTGCTTGCTTGCCTGTGCTTCTTGTTAATTTCTTTCTTCTGCATAAGAAAATTGTAAGAAAAAAAGACATGAGCGCCAATCACACCTCTCATCATATTTGTTATTTTTTTCCAACCCATACCTCAGGCACGGACGGATCCTCTTATTTTCCCTGCTCTCAGATCTTCATGAGATTTCAAACTTAACCTCGTTTATCCTTGCCTAGGCCTTCGAGGGGGCTGTCCCCGGGCTGGACACCCTCGCGGAGGAGTTTTACAAGGACAGCACCTTGATTATGCAGCTCCTCAGGGACAACCTGACCCTGTGGGCGTCTGATATCATGGTAGGTAACCCTCCCGTGACCGTAACGTGCATGTATATTCCCTTGTAGTTATCAACGATCATTCTTCTACGTTCTCTCAGATCGACGCACGGGGTGAGAGCAGGGGCTAGTCAACTACGGCGCCGGCGTGTGGTATGCTTCCAACCCTTGCGATATGACTTTCATCATCCAGCATTTTCGAGGCCCAATAAATACTCCTTATGATGGAGTGGTTCCTGGGAAGGTCAGCCCACCCATGACGTTGACTACGATACTGTTCTCTCCCTCCCGGTTGTCGGAGAGTCACAGTGCTTATATGGCCGGCCTGGTTCGCCTCATAAAATTGGGGCTATCCTTTAATCCACGGCCTCTCACTAATTCGTGAATCCCACTCACCGTTTATCCCACGTCCAGCCGAGTTCAGGGCCCATTTACGGTCCTAGTCGCCCCTCCGCCCCTGAGCGCGCGTCCCAGCACGCCGCTCCGCGTGCCGGCGTGCGCCAGGATGCGGCGCCGAGCGTGCAGCCGGGCAGCTGGCGCGTGCTGGCGTGCCGCCCAACCGTGACATTCCGCGTTGGGCAGCACGTCGGCGCATGTCTCCTCGGCTCGGACCTCCACCGCAGAAACTCGGGGGCGTCGCGGAGATAGCGACCCCGTCTCCCGACATGAAACCAACAAGTCCTTTTCTCGGCATCTTCTCATGATATCATTGTCCGCCTTGTCTATTAGCTCGAGGGCCCGGCAGCAGCTCCATCCATGGAAGATCAAGAGGTGCCAGAAAAGCCCACGCAACCACCCCAGTTCAATGATTCCACCGACTAGCGTTCTCAGAGAGACTCGGAAAAATTACCCGAGACTCCGAGACCGTATAAAGAAGAAGAATTAGACGGTGTAGAGAGAGAGAAGAGAGAGAATGGTCAAAATGTACGAGGTGTTTCCAGGGTCCGATGGCATGAAGAGATAGAGACGGCCACGGGCCAGGATAACCCCACTGGTGGTCGATCTGGCATCCAAGCCATTACACCGCGAGAAACATAGAATCATTCTCCAGAATTGGTAACGGATGCGGCAGCACAGACCCTAAATCCGACTCGCTCCCACGCACCCGCCGACCAGCGACGGGGCGGGAGGAGAAAAACGAAGGGAAGGAGAAAGCCCAGAGGGTTACGTGCTCAGACAGCCAAGGGATTCGTCTTCAAATCTCTCAAAAAGATCAGAAACTCTAGTCCACAATGTCGTCATCACAGCACCGCCCGGCAGAAGACCCACTCCTCCATCGCAATGAAACAAAAAAAAAAATCAGCGCCCGAATCCGACGAGGACGACGGCACATGAACCAGACACTCCACTAGGAACCAGCCTGCACACAGCAAGAGGCCTCTACACCGCGCCGAGTCCGGCTAAGGAGGACGGCCAGAAGAAAGAGAGGGAAGGGGAGGGGTTTAGGGTTTCTCAAGCTGGGCACAGGCTCGCGGATAAATAGGAGCTGCCGAGGGTGAGTGCCTGTAGAAGGTATTTTAGTCAGGCCCCCCTGAAAGTGGGGCATATTGTAGTCAGGTCCCCCGAGCGTTGAACAAGAAGAGGAGGGAGGAGAAATTAAATATGCCAACTAGACAGAGGTGGGCACCTCCATCCCGTTGTTTTAGGGTTTATGGCATCGGATTCAGGCAGCCCAGAAACGCCCCTCCGCCGCCGCTCCTCCGTTGCCCAAAATGGGCTGCCGGGGCACCACCGCCATTCCCTTCAATCTTCTCACAAAACCGGCTTCTAGCCATCCCCCCCCCCCCCCTTTCAGATCATTCATTCATTCATTCACGAGAAGCAAGCAGTTCCCCGTTGACTGAGACTCCCAGAATATCATCCACTGTAGATGGGTTTTGCAGTGGATGCGAAAGGGGTTTTTTGCATTATTTGAGACATCTTATGAGTCAACGCGTCAGGCTTTTTCAGGATCAGACCGAGTCAAAGATTCAAGCATTTTAAAGAAGCAAACAAAAATAACCCATTCGTTGATGTGATTCATGGGATCGCACACAGAGATGGGTCTGTCTGGCTGTGTGCTTGGAGTGTTTGGGATAAAGGGAAAGGGAGGCACTAGAGCACAGCTTAAAATGGCTACAAGATCATAAAACCTAAAGCAAAAGGAGGCTTCCTGGTCTGGCTTCACCACCCCTCCGAGGCAACAAAGCCCTCTGCGCGCGCAATCCCACTGCATCAGACAAGGAAGACCAACCTTTAGTTTAACTTCCCAGCTCAAAGAAAAACACAGCAAGAGAGAGAGAGAGAGAGAGAGTAGTAAGAGAATCCCAAGTGAAGATAACTGAATGGGGTTTAAATATAACTGAACTGGGAAAAAGATTTCATCAAATCCAAGAAAGAGATTAATGATTATGGGCACAAGAGAAACAAGTACACCGTAATTAACAAGCAGCAATGACCTTCAAAAGGTCTTATAGACAAAAAAAGGTTGACTTATTTCAAGATACACAGTGCAACGACACTATAAATGTATGAGGTGTTTCCAGGGCATGATGGCATGGATAGTTGAATGAACATGAGCCATAGGCCAGGATAGCCACATTTGTAGTTACTATAGCATCCAAGCCATTATACCAAGAGAAACGTTGAATTCTCCGGAATTGGTAACGGATGCATACAGGTAGAGTACAACACCCAACTGGTGGATGATTGATTCCATAAAAGGAAACATTATTGAAGAGAAGATATATGTTCCCCACTTCCTTTCTGTAATCATCAAAATCAGATGATACACAAAATGTGAACTAGAAATGTTCCTGATGGTAATTCATGGCATGCTACTGTGCTCAGACAGCCAAGGGGTTGTCTTCAGCCAAGAGATCAGAAACTCTAGTCCACAACTGCTTCATCACAGCACAGCTCCATGTAATCGTAGAGTGAAAAAGAGGAAGTAGAAAGGGGCGCATGCTTGCATGCGTCCAAGCATGCAGACCTATCGTTGTTCATAATCCAACTCCTACGGCATTATTTCATTATATCATTGTGGCAAAAAATGCTTCAAGACGGCTGGAAGTTTCTATTTCATATCAAATAACTAGCAGTTTAATTTCCACTTTCTATGCGCTCAGACAGCCAAGGGATTGTCTTCAACCAGAAGATCAGAAACTCTAGTCCACAAGAGCCTCATCATAGCACGCAGAAAGGGACTGCACACAGCACTTGCTGCTATTGATCGACAGGATCATATTATCGATTATCTTTCATGATTATGAAAGACCGAAAGTTTAAAGAACTTTGTATGAAAACCTGCATTGGGATAGATACTTTGGGACGTGCCAGCATTGAAATAGTATAAATTTCTCTGTTCCAGGGATGTATAATTGAAAAAAAGGATCCACACTGTCAATGAAACCAGACTGGAAGTGATGAACAAGATAATCGAGTCATGGAGACCACAGAGGAAAAAGAAAGGTGTTGAACCAAGGAAGCCAAAGTACCTTAGATATTGCTTGGGTACATGAAAACTCGGACCTTAGCGCCCTGCAACAGACCAGAAGAAATTCAGCATGCAGACGGAAACAGAAGGTGGTCAATTCTTGGGACTGCAAATGCTAGGTCTTCTAGATGATACCATGGATCTGGGAGGAAGGTTCGACTTAAACTTGGCGCGCACGACGCCGCTGTTGCCGTGGGGGCGCGTCACCTTTCCCCAGATGCACCGGTAGTGAGATCCGTTCTTCTTCACCTTGGCCTTGTAGATGTAGGCCATGCGCTTGCCCGCGTACCACGCCACTTCTTCCTTGGTGTTCACCCCCTCGATCTGGATCAGCGACGTGTTCTCGTACTGGTTCGACTTCGACCTGTCCTCCATCGCCACACGCGATCAGTTAGCGAGCATAGAAGCTAGCAGGGTTTATGGAATTGCAAGTAGAAGAGAATCAGCCTGAGAATCCTTGCCTCTTGTATCCGAGGATCGTCCCCCGGACGTACAACCTGCAGGAAGAAAGAGGAAGAGGCAGAGAGAAGCGATGAGAATGCCTCGTAGAGCACGACCTTCGGCGTTTCTGCCTCGAAGAGGGTAGAATAAACGGACCTGACGCGCTCGCCTTGCCGACCCTTCACCATCTTCGCCGCCGACCCGAAGTTCACCCGCCTCCTGCCGAGCGGCCGCTTCTGCCTGCAACAAGACGGCGCGCCGGAACGAGAGAACGGATGCCCTAACTTAGGCGACCGTGGCAAGCAGGGGACGCTTATTTACATTTTACTCCTATGAAGAGTATTGAAGTGTATTTATGTCCTCACTCTGGTCGCTCCGGCTAGAAATACTCGACTTATTTACACTCGGCATCGTAGATATACACACAAATATTTAATGGTACATAATTTTGTACATTAAAAAATAATTAATTGTTTAACTCTCCACAAACCATGTAAATAATGAATATGTCTTTCTTCCATGGTCCTTTTTTTCTTTCAATATCCTTTCTTTAGTCTCCTAAAATGCAATAAGAAAATATCTGACCCATCTAAATGAAAAACTAAAGCCAAAGTATTTAATGGTACATAATTTTGTAATTAAAAACTAATTGATTGTTTAACTCTCCACAAACCATGTAAATAATGAATATGTCTTTCTTCCATGGCCCTTTTTTTCTTTCAATATTCTTTCTTTAGTCTCCTAAATGTAATAAGAAAATATCTGACCCATCTAAATGAAAAACTAAAGCCAAAGAAATGGATTAAAAATGTTGGGTTCATCCACTTTGTGCGTGGTACCTTTGAGCATCAGTAGTTGACTCCTCTTTAGGTGTGAATCTATTAATTATTTTATGGCATTCTTACATGCTAGCAGTGGCTCTATACAAAATCATAAATCTATCTTATTTATAATTGTGCTAGGTTTTTGATATTTTCCAACCAAGCATGTCATCCTTAGCTGAAATACTTTGTGGAAGTTAAGGCACTATAAAGTAAAATACAAATGGATGTCACATGGACTTCTACTTTCTCTTTGTGATACTTAAAATCCTAATTATAGTAGATTCAGCATATAATTATTATATTTTTATCTTAGATGAGTTTTGTTTTATCTTCTATATCATTATATCAATCAAAATCATATGCAGTGTGTCATTTATGTTTCATTGTTGACTGATTTGCATAGTTGTAGCATTCCTACAACACTTTAATTTAATATGTTAATAATGTTGTACATCAATATTTCACCACTATATTACCTTTCTTTGCAGTAAAGGTGTAAAATATGCAGCAAATTGTAATAGAAATGTTAGTATTATTGTCTTGAGAATCATCTCTTTTACATATCTTCACCAATAAACACATGCCCAGTGCATGGCCACCCATGTGCATGCGATATTAGTTGCTACTAGGCTTGGAACATCTCTTCTATAATATTATCTTCAATATGATATACCTATAGTTGTCTAAACTTATTTTGTGACCTTGATATGCACTAGTCGTCTTTGTATGTTGTTCAATAAGTTGTCTACCATAAAAAGTTTTTTTTATTATTATCAATAAATAAATGTATTTATGTGCAAAGCTTGCTATGCCATTCATATTTTTGTTTAAAACTCCTTAAATTTTAACGACATGTTAAAAAGGAAGCTTGCTTGGGTGGCTTAGGAAGTTTGGGGAGTGAGAACTGTGCACGTTTTAATCTAACAACTATAAAACTATGTGCCATTTATATTTTATTTTGCATAGATAATTGTTATTACTAATTATATATATATATCAGCAATGATGCTTAAAAATCCTAGAGCATCACTCTTCACACCCTCATGATAGAGCTGAGCCGCCTACCTAATTGGGACCTTCAGCTTCAGATTTACCATTGCCAGTGCACCCTTATACTATTTCATTTTATCTAATTTAAAAATAAATTAATATATTTTAGTTCCCCCTCAATTGTAAATCTATGAATATATCTATATTTTTTCCCGATAAATAGTATATTTTTCTAGCTGCCAATGGGACATACATAATTTTTGATTCCCTGCAAAAATACTGGCACGATCCATGATTCTACCCAGGCTAAGGAATCTCCAATCAGTCAAACGCTAGGGGGAGTAAAAAAGACTCGTCAAGGTCACGGCATGCTGACCGCTTACTGCAAGTCAAACGCATAATCCGATTGACCAACCCACTAAACTTGGTGGCTCCCCAAGACAGCGACCGTCAAGCCGCCACACCCCGTAAGCTAATCATCAGGAAAACAGGAGACCATTCGGAGTGCAGTCCGGGTGCCATCATCACCAACGTTAGTTCTCCCTCATTCTTCGTTGAAAGAGATGGTCGGCAGGGGGCTTAGCTACGTCGCCACCGCGCCCATTTACTAAAAAAGGAAACTCAACCGATGGATTACACAAGACCTTCTAAAAAAGGATGTGACTGTCGTCGTGATACCGCTATCAATATGTTCTGTTTAGGGGGGGGGGGGGTTTGGTAATACTCTCTCTCTCTCTCTCTATCTATCTCTCTCTCTCTCTCTCTCTCTCTCTCTCTCTCTCTCTCTCTCTCTCTCTCTCTCTCTCTCTCTCTCTCTCTCTCTCTCTCTCTCTCTCTCTCTCTCTCTCTCTCTCTCTCTCTCTCTCTCTCTCTCGCTCTCTCTCTCTCTCTATAACTAGGGGATCTTTACCCTGACCAGCTCACTCTCAGGCTGCATGGCGACATCCCCGGTCCCCTTCATCAAACGGAATAAAACAGTCTTCGTCATAGCAGTTCGGCTACTTCCAAGATAGGCAGCGTCCTCCTCTCCCTCGCTCGGGTAGCCGCGAACTATGTCCTCATCATGGCGCGAGAATCCACCACCCCACACCTTCTATCCTCCCCGAAAGCCGCCCCCACCACTCAGTCCCTCCCCAGACTCTCTCTCTCTCTTGCTCTCTCTCCCTCTCTCTCTCTCTCTCTCTCTCTCTCTCTCTCTCTCTCTCTCTCTCTCTCTCTCTCTCTCTCTATTTGGAGCCGTCTACATTCCTCCGCTTGTTCCCCTGTCGCCATTTCTTTATTCTCACCAGCGAAGAACATGCGGTTTCAGGGTGGTGCAGTCCCCCCCGCCGGGGGCTTTGTCAGGCTCCACCAGGGTGCCAGATATCTCCGGCGCAGTGATTTCTAGAAGCCGGATATCTGACGCTACGGAGAGATCGATCGAGTGGACCTCGATGGAGTCTGACTGGGAGGAGCACCAGCGGCCAGATAGAAGAAGATGGTGGACTATGTGGAGACAATGTCGAAAGGCTCAGCTGGCCCTCATTCCCAGCTGCCCGGCCTTTAGAAGAAGATGAGCTTAGAGCCTTGCTAACTGAGTTTTCTTTCTTTCCTCTCTTCGTCGCCATGGCCGCGGAGGAGGGTGGGAAGAAGCATGCAGCGAGACTGAACAGGTCCTGCATCCTCATCATCGGTGGGCAGATCTCTCTCTCGCTCTCTCTCTCTCTCTCCTTTCTGTCTTTCTCTCTCTCTTCCTTACTTCTCGGGCATCACGGGGATGACCAGGGGATCTGATCTCGCTGTGATACTGGTTGCAGTGGTGGCGAGCGTGGAGAGGTTCGCGTACAAGGGAGTGGCCTCCAACATGGTGACCTACCTGACGGACGTCGTCCACCTGGGCACGTCGGCGGCGGCGAAGACCGTCAACAACTGGTGCGGCGTCACCTCCATGCTGCCGCTGCTCGGCGCCTTCCTCGCCGACTCCTACTGGGACCGCCACTCCACCATTCTCGGCTCCTCCTTCCTCTACGTCACCGTGAGAGCTCCCCCTTCCCTCCTCCCTCCTCCATTACGACGCTCTCAAGGAAGCTTATTAGAATGTAAAAGGGTATTTTGGGTATTATCGAATTAGGGTTTGTCACCATTTTAAGAGACTAACTGAGAGAGGAAAACTTGAGCCGGCAGATAAACTGGTCCGGTCCAACTGTTCAAAGCAAGAAGAAAGGAACGATATCAGACCAGGCAATCAGAGCCGAGATAATGCCTCGTCCACCTCAGCAAATAATCGGTCAACCACGTTATGTCTGTCAGCCACATCAGACGATATGCCCTCCGATTTCCAAGCTCGATCGAGAATCTAATAATAGCAAAGGGTTGACTCGAGATCAGTCAGACATTGCAGAAGACAGTTTTTACACAGCAATATTCTTCTTCTTCGTCCTTCTGTCTTCTGTCTACTCTGCTTCTTCGTCTATCTCCTCCGATCTGTCTGTGAGGGCAGAGGCTCCCTCTCTTTCCTTTGTATCTCTTCGTAATAGAGCTTCGCTTGCCGCTGCAGGGTCTCGCAGCGCTGACGGCGTGGGCGGTGCTCCACTCCCACATGCCGAGCTCCTCGCTGTTCTTGCCGCTGTACATCATCTCCATCGGGCAGGGCGGGTACAACCCGTCTCTGCAGGCGTTCGGCGCGGACCAGCTGGAGAAGGAAGGGGGCCCGTTGGAAAAGGAGGAGAAGAGCCTCTTCTTCCAGTGGTGGTACTTCGGCATATGCAGCGGCAGCTTGCTGGGCAACTCGCTCATGTCGTACGTGCAGGACACCTACGGGTGGGAGCTCGGGTTCGCCGTCCCCGCGGCGGTGATGGCGCTCTCGGTGGCGGTATTCGCCGCCGGCGCGCGGTTCTGCGTACGCAGGGACGTTGGCGATGGCGGCAGCCGCCCCATCGATGACATCATCAGGGGCCTGAAGCAAGCGCTGACGAAGAAGCTGGCCACCAGAGAGGTCAAGCTGCCCGGCAGAGAGGACGATGACGTTGAGCTCGAGTGGGTGGTCAATCTCCTACTCTGCCGTTATTTTCTTCTTTTTCTTCTGAACAGCTTCTGAACTCTCTCTCTCTCTCTCTCTCTCTCTCTCTCCGGTTTCGTCAGGATGCAGGGAAGGCCCCTCAAGGAATTCGAGGGGGTCAAGCTGCCGGCCGGAGAAGCCGACGGCGCAGACGTCGAGTAAGATAATCTTTTTTTCCTTCTTCATTCTTATTGTTTGATAGCTTTGATAAAACTTATGGGGGCTTGATTCCATTCATTGTAAAGTTCTATAGCTAAAAATAAACAGGGTGAGTATGTATAAACATGGTGGTGGCAGGGCGGCGCAGGGGAAAGGGCAGAAGGAAGAGCCGGATGAGGGGGCGGCGAAGTCGCCGGCGCCGGAGAAGAAGGCCGGCGCCGGAGAGCATCCGGCGCCGCGGGCGGGGGAGGTGATCCTGAGGCTGCTGCCGATATGGGCGATGCTGCTCATGTTCGCCGTCATCTTCCAGCTGCCGTCGACCTTCTTCACGCGGCAGGGGGCGGCGATGGAGAGGAACATTGGCCCCCACTTCCTGATTCCACCGGCGACGTTGCAGAGCTCCATCACCGTCTCCATCATCCTCCTCATGCCGCTCTACGACAAGCTGATCATCCCATGCTTCAGGTTCCTCACCCGCCGGCAGGAGGGCATCAACGTGATGGAGAGGATCGGCGTAGGCATGCTCCTCTCGATCCTGGCCATGGCGGTGGCGGCGCTGGTGGAGGGCCGCCGCATCCGCACCGCCGCCGCCGCCGCCGGCGAGCGGCTGAGCATCTTCTGGCTGCTCCCGCAGTACGTCCTGCTCGGAATATCCGACGTCTTCACGGTGGTGGGCATGCAGGAGTTCTTCTACACGAGCGTGCCAAGCGGCATGAGGACGATCGGCATTGGCCTCTATCTCAGCGTCTTCGGCGTGGGCAGCTTCCTCAGCTCCGCCCTCATCTGGGCCATCGAGGAGGTCACCTCCGCCGGCGGCCGCACCGCCGGCTGGTTCTCCGACGACATCAAGGACGCCCACCTGGACCGCTTCTACTGGTTCCTCTCTCTCCTCAGTGCCGCCAGCTTCGTCCTCTTCGTCATCCTCTGTAGAACTCGCCGTGACACCTCCACCTGAATGAAACACAACACACAACCCCTCTCTCTCTCTCTCTAAAAAACTCTCTCTCACTCTCTCTTTCTCTCTCCATCATAGAGATCCAGGAACACCACCAGCCCTTTTATTCTCCGGAGGTACCTAGCTATCAGCCTTCAAAATACCCAGTAAGATGGCAACGGCGTGTAATAAATAGCAGCATATTCATACAACTTTATCCTCCTCGCAGAACGAGGTCGAGATTGGTTCAGCAGACTTGCAATGGCACCATGTTCATGTACATCGCCTCCAGAAACCAAGACCAAGGCTTTTATTTTATTCATACCAGATGATGGCTTCCTTTCTGGGCACAGTCGGAGCTGCTCGCCGTGCGTTCGTCACGAGGGCGACGAGGGAAGGCTGATCCTGCAGAAGAAGCAGCCCCGTCTCATCAATATTAATCAGATGGAGTAGAAAAAATGAGCCAGAGGTGGGGGATATGGCTGGAGGAGCTCATGATCCCTCACCTTGAGGGGTTCAGGTACTGCTCCAGGGTGAGAGGCTTGGGCCCGCCGAACCAGTCGATTAAGAATATATTGTCAATGTCCAGCCTGAAGATCTGGAAGTTGTGGTCCTTGGGCCAGTCTGGGAGCCGCAGAAAATTTTAAAAAGTAAGATAAACAGAAGGAGTTTAATCTCCTGGTTCTGCGCATGGCTCGGCCATGGGCAGCGCAGGGGCGGCCAAGGGGCAGGGATAATGAAGCCGGGCCGGGCTCTGAAGCGTGTGCGATCCCTTGGCGCCTCTAGTTATATATATATATATTGTGCATTCAATCTCAAGTAGATTGAGATGGCAATGTGAAGCACATGGTGAGATGGACGCCTAGTGAGGAGAGATTCTTACACTTCATCTCAGCATGCTTTGCGAAAAGCGCTGACTCGGCGAATTTCCCCTCGGTGGAGTCGCGGTCAACGGACTTCAGCTGCATTGTTGTAGCCAGATTGAGGATAATAACATGTCATTTGACAAGGTTTCGAACAGCAGGAAATGAAAATGAAAGTGCGGCGCGTTCATCTCCTAAATCCTCATGGGTGAACGCCCCTTGACCGAGTAGCTTTTGCAATAACTTCAGTGAAATGAAAATGGATCTGATTTTTTTTTATTATTGTGAGAAGAACAAGATCGTCCAAAATATTTGACCACAATAAGGATTAAGGATATTGGCATCCGTTGCAGTTCAGGCACATAGAAGGTTTTGTTTCGGATCAAACGTCCATGCTGTCAAATTAAGTTATTCATATGGTAGGACACATTAATGTTGGAGTTATCTTCCAGTTCATCAGTTCGAGGATAAGATCACGATCTCATGCAGTATGCATAGCTCATGCTACTGTCGATCAAATAACATTTCGATCTATGAAGGTTTGAAATCCCGATAACATCTGTGCATGTCTTTTCTTGTTCATATTGAGAAACGAACCACACTCAAAGGGAAAATAAATATGTAGGACTTTGAATTCAAATGAGATTTATAAGACAAAAAAAATAAAGGGATGCAATTTTCTTTCACGTCTTCAATGCTTCATTCCAGGTCAAATGATGAGAGATAGGCGCCCATATCCACTCAAAAACCAAACAAAGAAAAAGCATATTTTCCCGTTCTCATCAATTCTACAAAAAAGGTATGGTGGTGCCATATTCTGTCTTTGACGTCAAGTTTACAGTGGATGATCTGAATTTTTACAGCGTGGCTGTCCATGGAGAAAGAACGACGAAGGCACTGCTTGAAAGATCTATAAATGAAAGCTGTAGTTGCCATGCCAGATCTGGATAAGCCAGAATGAGGAAGACATTTGAAAAATCTAGGAACACAAGCGATCCCCAGATACAACGCAATCCCAAAAAATAAGGCAAGAAAGAATGACGAAATTTAACACAAAGGCATTGGTGTCCAGAGATAAAGGCCTAAGTTCACCAAGCAACATCTTCGATATAAGTATCTATATGGTTTACATATATCTGGCTTTAAAATCAGTACAGAATCTTACCTTTCCCGTAAGGGTAAGCTTTGCACACGTAGGATTCTCTGGATCTGTCCCACCACAAGATCCAACAGGGTATTCACTGACGGTGAATGAAGCCCTCTCATCCTTCAATGCATCCCTAGCTGTGGGATCAAGGGTTGTCAAATAAAAATACGGGACACCATACCCTTTCCCTGGTAATCCATCGCTAAATGAAACCACATTTCTGCAATTTCATCGGGAGTAACACATCAGAAAGCACCGTTCTTCAGGAAATTCTACTCTGCTATTCTTCAGTGTGTCAAGATTACCCGAACGGGGCTCCTTGTAAATCAGCTGATATTGTGCTGCGAAAATAAAAAAGAAGAAAGGTGTAAGATTTCAGTGGATGCACTGCAGGGCCTAATTATTGGCACATATACAAGACCGGGAATATATTACCACAACAATTCAAGATACTCTTATTTTTCATTAAGTATAAGGATGCACGATTCACAGTTAAAGCTGGTTCCAAATTGTTTTCAAAAGAACGCATGGAAGGAAAAAGCAGGCTCAGCTTTACAAGGTTTGCAAATTTTTCAAAAATTTCTGGCAACCATATTTTATCTTATTGGATGTCCATCATCAAGAAGGAAATGAGATAGGAGAAATGGTAAAATGAGGGGGGAAGACAATATATAATGAAAACATGCTACTGAAATGTAAACGACTGTTGGTAGATGCGTGGCATGAGAAGGGAAGATAGAGGCAAAGGCGAAAATGATCTAATGATTCTTTTAATTTGTTGTGCTGTCACGCAAAGACCATAGCACGACGGTTCAAAAAAACTTTAGAAAAGTTACAAAGAACGGCATGAATCCACATAATCATCCACCAATCCTGATGCTTGAATGTAAAAAATTCAAAGACAATTGACTGTGTTTGGAAAATTTTATCACCTAAAAGCGAATATAATTTGATTAATTTAGACCCAAGTCACCCGTGTGTAGACAACTATCACAGGAGACGTGGTGCGGAGTGTGACAGGAAACCCAAAAAGTGCATGCTTAGTATTCCCCCCGCTCCCAGTGCTGACGGAAAATCCTAACTCAGAGTGAAATCGAAAACTCAAGGCTATCGCCAAATGCAAAATGGAGAAGACCACCGAACAGGTTTCTACAACCCTTTCAATTCAAAGCACGACCAAAAACCCTAGAGAGGAGAAACAGAAGGTCACCTGAGAACGCCCCAGGAGTTCTGGGCGGCCAGCCAGCGGGCAGTAGCGGCGGCATCGGACGGATCAGGCTTGGGAGCAGGCACGCGGGACCTGAGGCGACCTTCGGCAACGAGGGGAGCGCCTGAGAAGAAGAGCATCAGGAAGAGAGGAGGAATCAAGAGAGGGATTCTCGTTCCTTCAGGGCCCCATCTCGTAGCCATCGCCGTCTCCTCCCCTCGCCGGGCCGCCGGAGAAGCTTCTCCGCCGCCGACGATGGCGCTCAGAGGTGGAAAGTGGTTGATGGTTTGGTGGGGGCCGCCGGCGATGGCTTGTACTGGAATCTCCGACGGGCCCGACATCCAGACCGACCCGACCCGACCCGACCCGAACTGTTTTTTTTATCCGGGCTCCGCGTAACAGCCCGACGATGACCGGGCTAGGCCCGAAATATCATAGGTCAGTCGGTGTACTTGCTGTAGGGATCAACGGTCACGGTCACGGTCAGGGGGGGGTTGACCGAATGTGACCTAAAATCCGGCCATGGTCACGGTCTGGTCAGGGGCTCTGACCTTGACCTGAACAATGACCTATAAATTATTATATTACTTTTAATTAAATCAACTTATGTATCATTTATTTAATTTAAAATATCTAAGTTAGATAAATGTTACAATATAAGAATTTTATGAATTATTTAAAATTAATTGATGTAAAATAATATAATTAAAATAGGATATAATATATAAATAACTAATTAAATATTTTGTGATAAGATACCATCTTGAAATCAAACAAAAGAAAGATGTGGGTCATACATGTGACGAAAGAAGTTATGATAAACTAAATGATTTAACTGCATCGATATAACTATGAGAAACCTAGATAATTCAAATCATATAAAATAATCACTAAAATTTTAACATTTAAATGAGTGGGAGATGATGGAGAGGCCGATGAGAGAGTGGGAGTGAGAGAGAGAGAGAGCTAAAGAGAGGGAGAGAAAGAGAGAGAGAGAGAGAGAGAGAGAGAGAGAGAGAGAGAACAAGCCATGAGTGCGATGTGGAGAGACGGAGGCAAGAACAAAGAGTGAGGACTAAGGAAGGGAGAAATGAGAGGGAGAGAGGGAGAGGAAAGGAGGGAGAGGGCAAGGAGAGGGAGAGAGAGGGCAAGCATAACCTAGACAAGTGCGAGGTGGAGAGCCAAAGGCAACAACATAGAGGGCGAAGAGGAGTGGGAGAGGGGAGCTGGTGATGGGCTGGGCCTCCCAATAAAGGCCTGGCCCATGCCTCTCTCTCTCTCTCTCTCTCTCTCTCTCAAGGAGAGAGGAGAGAGACTCTGGTCACGACCAGTCAACAGTCTGAAGATCATGACCGGACTGAAGGTCTGGTCACACCATTTTTTTGTGACTAGTGGTCAACGTTTGGTTCAATCAATCAGTCACCAGTCGTGACCATTCATCCTTAACTTCATGTAGGAGAGTTGATGGGCCCAGCCCGTTTCGACTGGGCTTGAGATCCCAGAAAAAGGCCTGGCCTGATTTAACCTGGTTCCACATACTATCTAAAAATATTAAAATGTGTAAAAAAATAATGGAGAATCTAATTTATTAGAGAAATTTATTCCTATGTTCCCCAAAGTATACTGAGCCATTGATCTTCACATGGTAAAATGTGGATGCACCACTTCATTGTAGCCCTCTAGGTTTTTACTCATTAATATATTAATTTTAGCAGCAAGTGCAAAAGTTTTAAAATAGTCTATACCGTAGGTTTACATGTAGCCTTTTGCAATAAGACGAACTTTGTAACAGTCAATTGATCCTTTCAGCTGGTACTTCATGGTGAATACTTTGTAGCAAACTAATTCTTTTCCAAGGGGTAGTTGAGTAACTTCCCAAATACGATTTTTTGTTTCCTCCAAGGTGGTTAGAAATCATTTAAATGTTGAAGATAAATGATGATATGATAAGTATTGGCTATTGGGTACTTGATGGCACATTCATGTGCCCCTTTTCTAAGAGCAATTGGCCAATCATTAAGCAAATCTTCTTCTAGATGATTGAGGGTGTGCATTGGTGGGAAGAGTCCTCATCAAGTGTAGATTTATATGATGAATGGTCAAGTAGATCTGGTGGGGTGTCGATTGGAGAATTTTCAGTCTCTTGAGGCTTTGATTTGCATTGTACATATATTTGCCCAAATCTAGGTGATAATGTAAATAAGAAAAATGGGCTTGATTTATTGTATGATACTTCAGTAGCAGACATATTTTCATGGGACTGATCAATAAAATAAAATAGTTGCTTACGGAAAGAGACATCCTTAGTCACATAAAATCAATAAGATGGTAGGCAAAAACATTTACACCCTTTTTGAGTAGAAGAATATCCCACAAGCACATTTAATTGCACACAGATCATATTTTTGTGTGTTAAAATTATGTACAAATTCTACACACAAACACTTTGGGTTATAGATAATTTTTTACTAGAACTACTAGATATCATCTCTATAAGACGTCGATAATAGTCTATAGTTTGATGACATGTGATAGTAAATGATTGATCTAATGCATTGCTACTAAACGTGCCTCACCTCACAAATACTAGGTTGTAGATGCTTGAAACATGAACGACGGAGCAAATTCTAAGATGTGATGATTTTTCCTTTCTATTACCCCATTTTTGAGCTTTGATACCATGTGAAAATTGATCTCACTGAGGAGAATATCTTAATCACAGGAGAAGAGAATGGATTTAGGGTTTCGAATGAGAGAAATAAAAACCTCACTTCATATTAGGGCACAATGACTCTTATAAGCATGAGTATATTTGGATCATATTTGAGTATTCTCTACCAAATATGATAGATCCAAAGTGGCCTTAATGACATACACGTAATAAATCTACAGTTATGGTTCTTTTCATAACACAAACTACAAAAATTATACTAAATCAATAAATTCAAGCACAAAGTATCTTGATATTTCTAAACTATTTTTTTATTTCTCACCTACCACAAATCATGTTAACAGAATAGACATTCAGTCATAAAGATTATAGAATTTATCTTTGCACTCTTTTTTTTTCTTTTAAGTGTTTTCATTTTTTCATGATAGATGTAAACCTTATGTGATCATTTAATCATTGGTTGCTTGGTTTCTACGTTTCAAATAATTTTTTTCTCCTCTTTAGACAAAAGCTGAAGGTTTAATTATTGGAGGTAAGGGAACATCATCATTTTGTACAGTTGGTGCCAATTGTAAGTACCCATATTCCACTGACAAAAGTGCAATGAAGAACATTGAGAACAGCTCAGAGTTAGAATCCAACTGAGCTACGAAGACTGAGCAAAGAAGACAACTCAACTTCCCGGGATAGATCGTCGTCGGTAGATAGACAATCCAATGAGCTGGCCCAGTGATCTCTAGTTTAGGTTTGTACACGTATAGACCTCAATATTCATGTCCTTTCCATTTGAGCAGTAGATTGCAGGCTAATATTGCCAGCTGTTTATGAAATTTCCTTTGTAGGGAGGAATATGAACCTCCAAGGACTAGAGCAGTCAATGCTTAAGCTGTGGGAAAGATGTGAGATTGTGAAGATTGCCGTCAAGAGTGATGCTCAGGATACTAATACTGAATTAATGGTAGAGGAATTGAAGGTATATCTTCTTACTCTATCCTATGGGAAGAAACTTTTTCCTTTATTGGTTCTTTCATTTGATTTGCTTGTAACAAAAGCTCTGATTTTTATCTAAATGGCTAACTCTGTTTGCCTATGTGATGGATGGATTTTATAAACTTATTTATTCGGAATGATTACATGATCCTGTTATTACCCAGACTTTCTATTTGAAGAGAGGAACAGGCCCATGCTTATTCCTTCTCTTCCATTTTGTGCAAGGTCCAGGAGTAGAAGTTTGCTCTAGAGATGAGGAAATATAGGACTAGAGCTTTATCCAGTTTGGGGGGTTAAACTTTGTTGATCAACCCTTTTCAGAAAACATAAACTACCTAGTCTGGCTGCACAAGACTGAGTAAGCTGACTCTGTCTTCAAATCTATTTTATGCTGTCAGTCAGCAGGGATCTGGCTTTTGTTGTTGCCCAAGAATCTTGAAAGGGAAATTTCTTTTATAATTGCGGATGGATTAAAATTAGGTTGTATGTTTGGTCAATTGCCCTTATTAGGTATCCTGGAACTTACTCTACCTTCGAGTCATTGAGATCCGGTTCCAAGTAATTCCAATCTAACTTTACAATTTAGTCCAAGTAATACCACTACATCCTGAAACTCCTAGCCTTTGTAAAACCGTTCCATGCATTCCAGACTTGATTTGGCCTTCCCTGCTTTCCTAGAGCGTATGTATGATAATGATATGCCTTATTTAGTTAAACGAGGTCCAAATGAAGATAATGGCTTGGCGTGAAAGAATTTTCTGGCAAAATTAAAGCTTTATATAACCCTGCAAGTCATCTGAACCCAGTCCTCCAGAGCAGCCGGTGGTTGTCGGTGGCAGCCTGCTAGTGCACACCAGGTCTCTTGAAATGGCAAAGAATTACAATGGTTGTAGCTGACCGTGGCAAATAGAGGCCAGAGGCTAAGCCAAACCCACCTCCCTTCTTCGTCCTCCACTGTAAGCTGGGAGGGTTGGGAACTGCTCTTCCATGTTGTATAACTTGGACTCAGCTGATCCTAGTGCAATTGGTCAACTTTTAGAGAAGAATTTTTTTTCATAATTCTTTTCTAATATCTCAATATTCTACATTTCCCTCGAAATTATGTCGGGATCAGACCAGGCCATTTTTTTTCCATGTGCTCCAGATGACGGCTGTCAGCTGTCTTTGGACAACGCTCTTCCAGGAAGCCCTGGCAGGTATGCACATATTTACCTCAGATATTCACTTCGTTTTCCACCTGCATGGATATGATCCTCATTCCTCTCAAAACCGTAGATACCAGATAGCTATGTAATATGGAAGGTGAGTCAATAGTAGTATTGGCACAGTCAGTAGAGGGTTTATGGATGTTGGCCCAGGATCTGTGGAGAATTGGTGAACTTCCATCGAGAGAACAGGTCAATATGTTTTTTTTTGCTTTAAGATGACGGTGGAGATGATCGATTTCCATGCTGTGCTCAAGTGGGAGAGATTAATTTCAGTAAAAATAAATAAATCAAGATTAAGAACCTCAATTTGGTGGTATTGATTATGCATAGAGAAATTTCAGCAAAATCCATCGCAAAGGGTACTGTGATGGGCGCGTCACAGTATACATCGCATTCCAGATGTACATAAAGGGTACTGTGAAATCTTGGTGCATCTGGAGACTTATTTTGTAACACAGCAATAGAGAGCTACAAGATGACAGAGCTAGTGAGAGAATCACCGCCTTTTTAGGAAGATGACAATCACACTTTGGGCTCTCTCTCTCTCTCTCTCGTGAATTATCCTTCTTCGTCTGAACTATCCTCTTCTGAAACCTTCTCCCACAAGTTCACCTTAGAAGTTGACTCCATCCAGACTTCCTTCTGTCAACAAAAAAGGATAAATCTCCAATCACCCTCACCAAGGGGTCACCACCCATCTCCCCAATTTTCCATCTTAGAACTACGATCATCTCCCATTACTAATCAGAGTTTAGGTCGCCATCCTCTTCTCTGAACACTTTCTATGTTTGTTTCATCTGAAATTTTGCAGACGCCTCTCCTCTGGCTGCACGGCATGGCCAACAGGACGGTCCTGTTCTCGGCTGGGTAGGCCAGTCCTCCACTCCTCGAACAGGCTGGGATGAAGTGCTATCTGAAAACTAATTCTTGTTGAGCTATCTGCCTTCTCTTAATTTTTATTGATGTGAAACATGAACCATTTTGACTGCACATTATGGGGTCGACCTTGGTCACTAATCGATGCATGTTACTATCATTGGGGTGGCTTTCCGTTTGTGACATGGCCGCTGTGGACTGCAATTTTCTGGCTTGGAAGCCATAGTGGCGTTGACTGTTTCGGCCCCATAATATGCTTGCTGCTCGAATCGCCTCTAGTTAGTTCGGGAAGTCCTTCATTGATGTGTTATCTTCAAACTCATGTATGAGGAACAGTATGACCTTGATGGGCTTCATACTAGATGCGTTTTGATGATTGGGGCGGCGGATGATTGTGAACTCATATTATTTTTTGAAAGGATTCTATTCATTGAAAAATATAAAAAACAGTCCTTGGCGCTACACATAGCTAGGGATCAAAGGAGAGATGTTGAACAAATGAAGCCTAAATACCTTAGATATTGCTCGGGTACATGAAAACTCGGACCTTGGCGCCCTGCAACAAAACAGAAGGAATTGAGCACGCAAACGAAACCAGATGAAGAAGGATGGCGAATTCCTGAGATTCCAAAATGCTAGGTCTTCTAGATGATACCATGGATCTGGGAGGGAGGTTCGACTTAAACTTGGCGCGCACGACGCCGCTGTTTCCGTGGGGGCGCGTCACCTTTCCCCAGATGCACCGGTAGTGAGATCCGTTCTTCTTCACCTTAGCTTTGTAGATGTAGGCCATGCGCTTGCCCGCGTACCACGCCACTTCTTCCTTGGTGTTCACCCCCTCGATCTGGATCAGCGACGTGTTCTCGTACTGGTTCGACTTCGACCTGTCCTCCATAACCACACACAATCAGTTAAGCTCGGAGACAGGCCGAGCATCACCAGCATCAACGACAGAACCTAGCAGGGCTTATGGAATTGCAAATAGAAGAAAATTAGTCTCAGAATCCTTGCCTCTTGTATCCGAGGATCGTCCCCCGGACGTACAACCTGCAGGAAGAAAGAGGAAGAGACAGAGAGAAACGATGAGAACGCCTCGTGGTGTACGACCTTCGGTGTTTCTGCCCCGAAGAGGGTAAAGTACACGGACCTGACGCGCTCGCCTTGCCGACCCTTCACCATTTTCGCCGCCGAGCCGAAGGTCACCCGCCTCCTGCTGAGCGGCCGCTTCTGCCTGCAAGAAGACGGCGCGCAGGAACGAGAAAACTGATGCCCTAACTCAAGCGAATATAAATAGGCGACCGTCGTAAGCGGACGACGGCTTATTTACACTTTACTCCTATACAGGATATTAAAGTGTACTTTTATCCTCACTTCGGTCAGTCCGGCTACAAATACTCGACTTGTTCTCATTCAGGTATCGTAGATATTACACACAAATATTTAATGGTACATAGTATTGCACATTAAAAAAACTTAATTGATTAAATCTCCAAAAACCATGTGAATAATGAATATGGTGTTTCTTATTTACCATTTTAATTCCCTCTTAACGATACAAGTCCCATTTTTAGTTAAAGAAAATGCCTTTTTTTCTCTCAATACTTTTAATTTAGTTTCCAAATAGATAATAAGTAAAATCCAACCCATCTAGATAATAACCAGAGCCGAAGAAATTTATTGAACCTGTTGGGTCCTCTACTCCTTGTGCATGATGCTTTTGACCATTAGTAGTCAACTCCTCTGGAGGTGTGGTTCTATTCATTAAATTATGGCATTTTTACATGCTAGCAGTGGATTTGTACAAAACCATAAATCTATCTTGTTTTTAATACTGCTTAGTTTATATTATTTTTTAATCATGTATGTCATTTTCTGCTGAAATACTTTGTAAGTGTTTTGGCATGATGATCTAAAAGAAAAATGAATGTCACATGGACTTCTGTTTTCTCTTGGTGATACTTAAAATCCTAACTATAGTATATTGAACACATCATTATTATTATTTTATCTCAAGTGAGTGCATTTAAAAACATCTTCTCTATCATTCTATCAATCAAAATCGCATGTATTGTGTCATTTACTTATGTTTCATTGTTGATTGATTAGACATAGTTTTAGCATCCCTGCCTCACCTTCATTGCTAGATTAATTGATTATAGACCCCCATTACTTATTAATTATCAATCAATGTATTACTGTGCAAAACTTCCTATCTCATTCACAATTTATGTTTAGGACCATTTAACTTTTAATGATACATTAAGAAGGAAGGTTGCTTGACTAGCTTAGGGGATGTTTGGGGGGTGAAATGTGCCTGCATTCAGATCCAACAACTATAAAATTATGTGCCATTTATATGTTTATTCTGCTTGTTTTATTATTATTACTAATTATATCTATCTCAACAATGATGCTTAAAAATCTTAGAGCATTACTCTTCACCCCCCTCATGATAGAGCCCTCTACCTAACTTGGATCCTCACCATTGCCAGTTCAGCCTTATATTATTTCATTTTATCTAGTGTAAAAATCAATTAATATATTTTAGTTCCCCATCAATTGTACATCTATGAATATATCTATATTTTTTTCCCAATAAATAGTATATTTTCTAGTTACCAATGGATATAAATAATTTTTCATTCCCTGCAAAAATATTGGACGATCCCTGATTCTACCTAGACTAAGGAATCTCCAATTAGTCAAACGCTAGGGGGGTAATAAAGAGTCGTCAAGGTCACAGCCTGCTGACCACTTACTGCAAGTCAAATGCATAATCCGATTGACCAGCCCACTAAACTTGTTGGCTCCCAATTTCCAATGTGCTTGTGGCAGCTCCCCATGACAAGCAAGCTGCCACACCTTATAAGTGAATCGCCAAGACAACAAAAGATCATTTGGAGTGCAGTTCAGGTGCCATCATCACCAATGCTTGTTCTCCCTCATTCTTCATTGAAAGAGATGGTCGGCAGGGGGCATAGCTACATTACCACCACGCCCATTTACTAAAAAAAGAAACTCAATGAATGGATTACATGAGATTTGTCTCCCCCAACTGTTTTCATTTGGGCTTGGGCTCAGAAGCTCAGAGAAGATGTTGTTAGGGATTAACACTCACAAACCGGTCATAGGGTCCAATCATGGGGCCAAAAATCTAATCATGGTCATGGTCTTTTAAGGGGTCTGACCTATGACCTATAAATTATTTAATTAAATCAATTTTTATAATATTTATTTATTTAAAATTATTTAAAAGTATCATTTATATTAAGAAAAAATATTATAAAATATTTTTAAATTAATTAATTATAAAACTAAAAATATATAATTTATAAATAAATAAGGGAGTGAGTGAGTGAGTGTGTGTGTGTATGTGAGAGAGAGAGAGACAGAGACAGAGAGGGAGAGGAGAGCAAGCCCTAACGAGTGCGAGGTAGAGGACCGGAGGCAAGAAGAGAGTGAGGACTAAGGAAGGAGGAAATGAGTAGGAGAGAGGGGACAGACTCCAATCACGGCTAGTCACTAGTCTAAAGATCGTGACCAGACTTTGGTCCAGTCATACCATTTTTTTGTGACCGGCGGTCTTGGTCCAGTCTGGTCAATCGGTCACTGGTTGTAGAAGAAGCTGGGGGTCACTGTTGATCCCTACTTGCCGTAGGAGAATTGATGGGCCCTGCCCATTTCAATCGGGCTTGGGATCCCAGAAGAGGCCCGGCCTGACTTAACCCAGTTCGAAACCACATAATATCTACAAATATTAAAATATGTCAAAAAAACAGTTGAGAATCCAATTTATTGGAGAAATTTATTCTTATGTCCCCCCGAAATAGTCAACCGTTGATCTTCACACGTGGCAAAATGTGGATGCGCCACTTCACCGTAGCCCCCTTTGTTTTTTTGGTATCTACGAATATCCCCTGCATTTTTTTTAAAAAATTTTCATGCATTTATTCGTAAGGGGGTTACGATGCGGGTAGGAGGGAGAGGCAAAGGCCTTATCTTTCCTCCACTTTCTTCCCTCCCCGCTCGCCGTCCGTCCTCCGCTGCCCTCTCCAATGCTGCTGCCTCGCCCGCCTCCCCGTCCTCCCCCTTCCTCCAAGCCCCTGCAGCTCTCCTCTTCTCTCCCCCAGGTCCTCCCCCACCGGCTCCTCCCCACGAGCTGTAGAACTCCCATCCGGGCCTCTCTCTCTGAGTCGCCCCCCGCCACCGGTGGCGCCCTCCCCAAATCCGCCATCCAGAGGATCGCCGAGAAGCTCCGAGGACTCGGGTACCTCGAGGAAGGGTCAGAAGAGGATGGGAGGTCCCCGCTGGCTGGCCCTGGCACGGCGGGGGAGATCTTCATCCCGACCACACGGGAGCTGCCCAAGCGCCGCGTGGGGCACACCATCGACTCGAGCTGGAGCTCGCCCGAGAGCCCCGTGCCCGTGCCGGGGACGGGGTCGGCCATTGTGAGGTTCCATGAATTGAGGAGGGAGCTGGGGAGGGACGCCGGGAGGGTGGCCCCGACGCCAGCGCCGCCAATGGTGGCGGAGCTGATGATCCCTGCGCAGGAGCTGAGGCGGCTACGGAGCTTGGGGATCAAGCTGGAGAAGAAGCTGCGGCTGAAGGTGGGGAAGGCCGGCATCACAGAGGGGATCGTGAATTCCATCCACGAGCGGTGGCGGCGCTCGGAGCTTGTGAAGATTAAGTGCGAGGACTTGTGTCGGATGAACATGAAGAGAACACATGAAATTTTGGAGGTTCGTTTCTCACCTCAACTTGGGGATTGAAGTGTTTGCTTAGCTACCAATGCTTCGCAAGGGGAGCGTTACATATTGGAGGATCCATAGCAAATTCTGAGGAGTGCAACGCTGAAACACTGCAACTATTGCTAATTTTCTAATGTGGGTTCTCTCCCAATAATTTTATCGACTGTCCAAAAGAGGAAAAACAGTCATATATATATATATATTAAAATTTTTACGTGAGTCACATGAATTGTAAACGTGGGTCACATTCTTGGCATTAAATAGGCGTAGAGAATCAAGAGGAAAATAGAGGTAGCCACCCCATGCCAGCGGGCACATTAGAATGGTGTGAATTGAATGAAAAAAGGAAATAATTTTTGATCAAGGCAGTGATCCGGAGTCCTGCAAGTGTTGATTATCTTAGTTAACACATGGATCGCTGGTGGAAGAATATCTGATAATGCAATTTTCTTGATTTAGCAATTGAAGTTTGAGACAATCCAATGCTGATCCTGTAATGCTGCTGATGACGATTTGTGGGGTATGACATTTTTGGGAAAAATATCAACTAGTATATAGCTAAAACCTGTTCAATAATAGAACAAGGTTGAACATCGTCATCTGAAGATTTCTACTTTACCCTGATACGTATACACTGAGATTTTATCCATAATATGGTGAAGCATGAAAATTTTAACAGAAATGCTGGGGAGTCAATTGATAAACCCTTTTAAATCACAGTTGGAGGTGGGATATCTTCTGCCTACGATTTTTACTTCAAATTTATTTAGTACATTACATGAAAGCTGGAGGCTGAAGTTATAAGTACATATGTGGAGGCTTAGAAAATATAAAATGTAAGAAATAATTGGGTACTTTAGTTATTAATCTCATGAAATGAAACCTTGTGCTAGTTTGTGCTTAATGTAATTTTTTTCTTCTTGAACCGATCCAATTATTAACCTTATCTTCCACACATGTGAGTGTGGAATAGACAAATTTTGTAGCTCAAATGACACAATGTGTATTTGGACATCAATCGAGCAAAATTTAATCCTGGTTTGCAAGGAAGAACCCTCTCATTTTTTCATTTGCAGAACTTTACCCTAACTGAACTATTTATTTATTTCTCATCTGCCACATATCATGTTAACGAAATAGACATTCAGTTCTAAACATTAGAGGATTTATCTTTGCCCTCTTTTTTTCTTCCAAGTGTTTTATTTTTTCATGATGGATGTAATCTTTATGCAATCATTCAACCATTTATTGATCATAATTCTTCACGAATCATCACTTGTTTGGTTTATATGTTTCAAATATTTTTTTTTTCTTCTCTTCAGAGAAAAACTGGAGGTTTGGTTATTTGGAGGTCAGGGAGTATCATCATTTTGTACAGGGGTGCCAATTACAAGTACCCATACTTCACTGACAGCAGTGCAATGGAGAACATTGAGAACAGCTCAGAGTCAGAATCCACCTCAGCTACCAATACTGAGCAAGAAGACAACTCAACTTCCCGGGATGGATTGCCCTCTGTAGATAGACCATCCAGTGCGCCGGCCCAGTTACCGCTAGTTCCTGGTGTTGGTGCCCCAAATAAGGTCAGATTTCAACTGCCTGGTGAGGTGGAGCTTGGGGAAGAGGTTGATCGCCTTCTGGATGGGTTGGGCCCCCGATTCACTGACTGGTGGGGCTCTGGACCTCCACCTGTTGATGCTGATCTCTTACCAGCTGTAGTTCATGGGTACCGGAGACCTTTTCGCCTTCTTCCATTTGGTCTGCAACCAAAACTAACGGACCGCGAAATGACTATTTTAAGGAGGCTCAGCCGTCCCTTACCTTGCCATTTTGTTTTAGGTTCGTATATGTATAGGCATCAATATTCATGTCCTTTCCATTTGAGCAGTAGAATGCAGGTTAATATCGCCAGCTGTTTATGAATTTCCTTTGTAGGGAGGAATAGGAACCTCCAGGGACTAGCGCAATCAATGCTTAAGCTGTGGGAAAAGTGTGAGATTGCGAAGATTGCTGTCAAGAGGAATGCTCGGAATACTAATACTGAATTAATGGTAGAGGAACTGAAGGTATATTTTCTTATTCTATCTTACACAAAGAAACTTTTTCCTTTATTGTTCTTTCATTTGATTTGTTCGTAACAATTCCTCTGATTTTTATCTAAATGGCTGACTCTGTTTGCCTATGTGATGGATGGATTTCATAAACTTATTTATCTGAATGATTACATGATCCTGTTATTACCTAGACTTTCTATTTGAAGAGAGGAACAGACCTATGCTTATTCCTTCTCGTACATTTTGCACAAGGTCCAAGAGTAGAAGTTTGGCCTAGAGATGAGAAGATATAAGACTCGAGGTTTATCCTGTTTGGGGGCTAAAAGTTTGTTGATCCTGTGGCAACTGGTCTCATGCATAGTGTCACCGTCTTCAAATCTCTTTATACTGTCAGTTAGCAGGGATCTAGTTTTTGTTGATGCTGAGAATCTTCGAAGGGAAATTTCTTTTACAAAGGTGGATGGATTTTAATCAGGTTGTAAGTTTGGTCCATTGTGCTTCTATGTATCCTGGAACTCTCACTACCGTGAGAGTCATTGAGATCTGCTTCCAAATAACTCCAATCTAACTTTACACTTTAGTCAAAGTATTTTGAAGGCTCAATTATTGGAGCTTCAAGACAGAAAGACTTGGGACAATCCTCCATAGTTGATTCGTCTCAGGAAAGAATTCAAAGTCAAATGAGGTGTCTGGGTTTGCTCAGCTAGATGGGGCAGTTAGACGGGAAAAAACTCTCTTCAAGTAAATGATAAAGGAAACATAATTCTGGTAGAAGATATGCATCTTGCTAAAATTAATAGTTTTAGTTGCAGAGAAAGCTTAATATTAGTTTTCATATTGAAACTCCTAACCTTTGTAAAACCGTTTCGTGCATTCCAGACTTGAGTTGGCCTTCCCTATTTTCGTAGTGTGTGCTTGTGTTGCAGCAGTGGTAGTGGTGTTAGTGCAAATCAAGTTTTCCCACTCATATCAGATGAGACTGTGGTGAAGAGCAAATTGGGAATCAATTTGGCTAACTTGATTTTCTGGGGAAAAGTGTTACCTTTGTAGAAAAATAAAATATATGATAATGGTTTTTCAAGGAATTAGATATGCCTCCTTTAATTAAACAAGGTCCAAACGGGGATAATGGCTTGGCATGAAAAACTTTTTTGGCAAAATCAAAGCTTTATATAACCCTGTAAGTCAGTTAAACCCAGCCCTCCAGAGCAGCCGGTGGTTGTCAGTGGCAGCCCGTGAGTGCACACCAGGTCTCTTGAAATTGAAAATAGTCACCATGGTGGTACCTGACTGTGACAAACAGAGGCCAGTGGCGAAGCCAAACATCCTCTGTTTTATTTTTACTTACCTTCCTTCTTCTTCCTCCACTGTAGTCTGGGAGGTTTGGGAACTGTTCTGCCTTGTTCTTCTCCGTAGATGGCCTAATCTAACTTGGACTCGGGTGATCCTAGTGTGATTGGTCAACTTTTTGAGGTTTTTTTTCTTAATTTTTATCAATATCTAAATGTTCTGCATTTCCCTCGAAATTATGTTGGGGTTTAGACCAGGCCATTTTTCTTTCCATGTGCTCCATGAAGGTTGTCAGCTGTCCTTGGACAACGTTCTTCTAGGAAACCCTGGCTCGTATGCATACCTTAACCTCACATTATTCACTCAGTTTATCGTCTGCATGGATATGATCCTCATTCCTCTCAAAACCGTAAGTCAGTAGTAGTATTGGCACTGTAAGCTGACGGTTGCTGGATCTTGGCCCAGGAGCTGTGGAGAATTGATGGTCTTTCACAAAGAAAACATGTTGATATTTTCTTTTTTTTTAATGGTGACGACGGAAATGATTAATTTCCATGCGTGCTTAACTGGGACAGAGTAATCTCAGAATAAAACCTCAATTTGGTGGTATTGATAATGCATACAAAATTTTCAGCTATAGGAACTTCCAAAATCCATAATGAGGACATTTCAGATGTACATGCACAAAGTTGGGCATCTGCAAGTTATCTAGGATACTGTGAAAATCATGGTGCATCTGGTGACTTATTTTTAATGATATTAGTTATATTTTGCATTATATTAACTACTTATGGCTGATTATTACATTGTTCTTGCAGCGACTGACTGGAGGAACAGTTCTTTCACGGGATAAGGAATTTATTGTTTTCTACCGAGGAAAGGATTTCCTGCCAATTACAGTTTCCAGTGCCATTGAGAAAAGAAGAAAACTTGAAATGATCGCACAGAAGCAAAAGCTACAAGAAATCCCTTCAGCTGGATTGGCAGTCAACTCTGGAGTGAAATCTTACATTGCTTCAACGACTGATGACAGATGTGGAGATGCTGGCCCTTCATCTGCCAATGTGCTTCAAGATGAAATTGAACCTGAAATGGCTATCCCCAAACTTAAGGGAGCAAAGGCAACGGAGATAGCTGTAGAGAAAATAGAGGCAAAACTAACCAATGTATGTCAGAATATTATGACATATCCTTTTGTGTCCCTAAAAAATTTGCCTTATATGACAAATTGTTCAGTAACTTATGACTGAAATATAGGACTCCATACTATGGACTGTAACATTTATTGTCCGTCTTCCTAAAGGTATTGAAGAAAAAGGAGAAGGCTGAGAAAATCCTGCAAGAGTTTGAGGAATCTATTGGACCTTCTAAAGCAGAACTTGATAAAGAAGGTATTAGTGAGGAAGAAAGGTTTATGCTGAGGAAAGTCGGCTTAAGAATGAAGGCTTTTTTATTACTGGGTAAGTGAACTCCTGTCCTCAAACCATTTAATTTTTCTGATAACTTTTTCTTACATTTCTCTGTGAAAACTGTTGACGGCTAAGATAGTGTTAATATTTTCTTAAATTTTATATAAATTCCAACAGAAATGCGTTTAGTTTGTTATCAATGCAATGTGGTATTTTATTCAAAAAGTATCAACAGTGTCCGAACACTGTCTGAAATTGATAAGTAATATATTTATCCGATTATTTTATTTTTATCCAATGACCTCTTTGTACTAGATCAGATTATTACCAACGCATATATTAACGTAGGTAAAATAATTTCATGAGTGATGGGAGTCATGGAATTATAATCTAAATGCCGAATACTGCATATTTCCCTGTTAAATAGACTCAGTTCCTCTTTTTCACCCCACTATTGGGGGATTGGGCATGCTTGTTGATTTAACATGCTCCGATTTCTCTTGATTCTTTGCTCATTCAGTTTTTTTTTCTAGGATCTTCCATTTGTCCTTCATATTTTCACGGGAACTTCTTATCTCTTCCCATTTTATTCATATTCAGGTAGGCGTGGAGTTTTTGATGGGACAGTCGAAAATATGCATCTCCACTGGAAATACAGGGAACTTGTAAAAATAATTTCCAAGGACAGATGCATTGATAACGTCCACAAGGCTGCTCTAGAATTGGAGTCTGCCAGCGGAGGAATACTGGTTTCTGTTGACAGAGTGAACAAGGGCTATGCAATCATAATGTACCGAGGGAAGAACTATCGGCGTCCGTCTGTTCTCAGGCCAAGGACTCTGTTGACCAAAAAGGAAGCTTTGAGACGCTCTTTGGAGGCCCAACGGCATGAGGTGAACAGCCATTCCAATTTGTGGTCTCCTCATGCGGACGTATGTTTCCCTTCTGGAGTGCATCTAACCTGTTAAAGCTTGTTTTCTGATTGTTGCAGTCTTTGAAGCTCCATGTTCTGAAGCTGTCCAGAGATGTTGACAAAATGAAGCGTCAATTGGTAGGCTCTTTCATGTTAAATGTCTTTTGTATGGTTCGAGTTCATGCCCCTTCTTTCAATAAGTTTTCCATTTTTTAAATATCTTCTCAGTTTCCCTAATCATGCTCTGAATCGCAGGAGAACAATGAGGTAATGCTCGACTCAGGGCCATCATCGACTGTGCTTGAGAACTCGGCTGCTGCCTTTGAAACCCGCGAGCTCAGCATCTTGGAAGGAAACAGTAAATATGAAAGCGTGGTTCTTGTAAGAAAATCAACCATTTAAAGAAATTTACGTTTAAACCTAACTGTACTATTGATAACTGTGTGATGTTATTCAAGTAGATGTACACTCTAGATCTGCTCGGAGCTCTCAGTAACCTCAGATTTCTCTATTTTTTTCCCCTTGGGATCAAATGCTGAGTCCTCATTCATTATATTTTTGTTATCTTTTCCCATGTATAGTTTACATGATTATTGTGTCACAACACATGGCCAATATGAGCTATTTTCAACTCCATGCCAAGGGAGATTGAAATCGTTTGTTTCAAGGCGACTCTGGTTCTGGCACCGAATAACAATTCCGTCAAATTTTAGATCACAGTTCCCATGGAATGCCAATGTTATTTGGAACACGCCCTCTTCATTCAAAATTCCCAAAACAAATTTCGGTTTGACTGGGAATTTGAAATTCCGAGACGATTTATTATGACATTCAAATTTTTTTATTAATAGACTGGATTTTTTTTTTATAAATCATGAATTTTATCACTTTCTGAAAATTTTCTTTGTAGGAAAATTTGTTTCCGAAATATCCAAGCATCTTAGGACTAATGACCTGTTGCCTACTATTCCCAGTGATGTTTTGAAAAATTTGTTCTTATTTTATTTAATTCAATTCTTATTTTGTCACACTCGTTTAGCTATTCTCCCATCCTTGGTCTTTTTGATGGTTGTTGACTTCTGTCAAGTGTTTCTCCATAGTTCGTATTTACTCTTGTGTTAAGGAAATCTCCTTGCTCTGTTATTGTGGTGAAGTTTCCACCTTTGAACCATTAAATTGTGCTGATAGGATGCTTATGCTTGCTTTATTCTGATGTGATGGGCCTACCAAGGACGATGATGACTATGAAACTGATGTAAAATCATCGGATTCTACTGAATATGATGAAGATTCAAGCGAGGTGGAAGAAGCTGGCGCGTCTTCTTTCCATCGACCGGAATCTAAATTTGCTTCTAATTGCAACCAGGTACACTCACATTTACTACAATACTTCTGATTCAAAATCTTCCATTCTTTCAGTAATGTCCTATGGATCCCTGAATATATATACCATTTTCAGGATCAAGGTGAGTCTTCCGAGGGTGAAACTGTTTCATCCGCTGAGCCGGCCCTGGAAAGCAATCCAGTTCGCAATGAAATAAAAACAAGTTCAAACTGGCCTTCTTTCCCTGGTAATCACTCTCAGGTATGTTGTGAACCCACCTGCTCTATATCATTTTATTTGAGCAAGCTTGCTAATTATTATATCCCACCATGATCTGTTGCAGCAACAACAGCTGGGTGCCTCATCTCCAGTCTCTGGTGGTGATTCTCTTTCTGGGACAGAAGATTCATCACTCAGTACCCATGGCTCAAGTCTCCACGAGGGTAGTAATACACAGAGGGCAGCGCCTGGCGTTAAATTTCTGCAGAGTGTGGATGTTTTATCTAACAGAGAGAGACTAATCTTGAGGAAGCAGGCGCTCAAAATGCGGAAGCGACCCGTGTTTGCCATTGGTAATTGAAAGGACCAATCTAGTACTCAAGTTCCTACGTCCATGGTTAGTGTAAGCATGACTACATGATCAAGGCTGTAAATCTAACTAGCTATGCATCTCAAGGAACCTTCCTCCAATGATTATTGCTGAAAGCCTCCGCTTAATTTTTATTTTTAATTTCTCAAGTATTCATTGCATTTATAGATGTGAAAGCATCCGTTGAAGCGACCCCACCCCATGATCTTAGTTAGAACCATTGAATCAGGGCTGTTCTGACTAGCTATGCATCTCCAGGAACCTTCTTCCAATGATTATTGCTGAAAGCCTCCATTTAATTTGTCTTTTGAATTTCTCAAGTATTCATTGCATTTGTTGATGTGAAAGCATCCGTTGAAGCGATCCCACCCCATGATCTTACTTAGAACCATTGAATCAGGGCTGTTCTAACTAGCTGCGCATCTCCAGGAACCTTCTTCCAATGATTATTGCTGAAAGCCTCCATTTAATTTTTATTTTGAATTTCTCAAGTATTCATTGCATTTATACATGTGAAAGCGTCCATTGAAGCAGTGAGATTCAGAACCATCTCTTCTATTCCTCAGGGAGGAGCAATGCCATTGCCGGCGTCGCCAGAGCAATCCTGGCTCACTTCAAGAGGCACCCCCTCGCCATCGTCAATGTGAAGGGGAGAGCCAAAGGCACCTCTGTCCAGGAGCTTGTCTTTGAGTTGGAGGTATGGCGCCCACGCCCCCCCTGTCGCGCTTGGTCGTCATAGTTAATGGAGCCATTCAACTAATAAAGAAGTGGTGATCAATCCGGGAAGATGTATATAATCAAGCTGATTTTTTTGGGCTTTCTCACTTGAATTGGGTGGGGAGGATGCTGTGCCCACAGGCAGCCATCAGCTCTGATATCATATCAGAGGCATCGAGGCATGAATGGAGAAGGCCCATCTTACTTGATATTCACACTTTTCTCTCTGATAGCAAAATGGGGCTATTCTTGCTCATGATTGATCATATGCCCTTCAATTTAGTAATCTACAAGTTCTAACAAGTTCCCATTAAAAGTCCGAGGTTAATCTGGCGTTGACTTTTGTACAGCGAGCCACTGGGGCGGTGATGGTCTCGAGGGAGCCCAGCAAGATTATACTCTACAGAGGTCGGCAAGAGCAGGCGGACCCCATCGACAGAAAGGAAGGAGATGTGGGGAGGAGGTCGGATGGAGCTGTGGAGGTCTCCCCGCAGCTGATGGCTGCGATCAGCCTTGAATGTGGGGTGTCTGCAGGCCAGGATGCTGATCTTCTGCCATAGACTCGGAGAAAACGTGCAGATCTTAAAGGAGCCTCTCATCATGAGCAAGTGGGGTCGTAAATTGCAGAGGAACAATAAAGTTACCGATTGGAGTGATTTTTCTCCGAAATAGAAAGAAAGCGTTCAGAAAGCTTTCCAATTTCTCTTACTATTTTTGTTCTTTGTTCGAAAAATGTTTCAACTTCATTCTGATCTTTGTGCCAGAGGTCCTCAAAAGCCTTAGAATCTGTAAATATATTTCTTTTCACGTGGGTAAATACTTTTTCAAAAATTTCTTATTATTTTTGCCCCTGAGTCAACAAAAAGTCTTCGAAGGCCTCGAGATTTCTTAATCTTTTTGCTCAAAGGACGAGGATACAAGCCTCGGAATATCATTTTATTCAAGAATAAGGCTAATATTATCATTACATGATGAAGGTCTGCACGAAGTCAACCTCACTAAATTGTTCTACTTTCCCCTCTGATTGGCTATGTTTTCTCTCAGAAAAAACCCTTTTTTCAACCAGAAGCTCTCAACGGAGCTCCCCGTTCTCGCATTCTATCTGCTCGATGACTGGTGGGCTTCATCCCATTTTGTTCAGCAGGTTATTTTCTTAGTGGCCTGTCTCTCCGCCGGAATCTCTCCGCCGGAACCATTCATGCCTCCCTCGAGTTCAACTAGCGGAGCCATGGGCTCGAGCCAAGAAGCACGAGGGCGATTTAACGCCGACCGGCTCGTTTGCTGCATGAGCTTTCACGATGCCGATGCATGGGATTGAAGGAGAAGACGACAGCAGCGGGTGACCAGACTGAAGCGTGCCGAGTAGATCGCGTTTATTCCCAATTTTATCAAGAAAAATCGATTTCCAAATCCGAAGCTACCTCCGGAAAACACGAGATATACCTGATCTGTTTCTCCTGAGCAACCGTTGACTCTCTAAATTCACGGGGGGCGGCCGTCGCGGCGGTCACGTCGGAGATCCGCAACGAGATGAGCTAGCCAGGAGTATGGCTTCTGGCTTGGCGGAGGGGTTGGCAGGCTGGTGGGTCTTCGTAAAAAGCGGCGGAGGTTTCGCGTCGATCGGGGCCCTCCCACCGTCATGCTGTTGGTGGGATCTGAATCCGTTCCTAGAACTGGGCCGAGTTCTGCGGTAACGGTGGCCTCCGATCTAT
>CM046545.1:3411308-3436308 GCA_024713555.1 Spirodela polyrhiza | reverse complement strand
CAACTTTTTAAAAATTCACTATTATTATTTAATTCGGTGACATTTTTAATTCTCTCTTTTATTTATGATTTAATTGATCCAATATTTTTTCATCCTTTTTCTCCTCCTTCATGCACTCTCTTCATTTCTATAATCATTTCTATTACAGCTTTGCATAACATATAGAGAAGAATAAAATTCTGACATTACCCAGATTATTCATTCCTTGATTTTCGACATCTCTAGTGTTTAGACAAACTGAAAGCTCTAGGTTACTTAGAAAATTGTCTGTATCTCAGTTTGAGGCACAGGGGCTGGTATCTTCTACTTGAGGGTTTGTGATTTGTCATGTTTTTCAAACTTGGCATTCTGTAATCGATTGAGTGTTGGCTCTTCACTCTGACGCAAGCATTCTGGCATCTTAACTGGGGATTAGATGTAGTATTGTAGGATACTGAAGGCCAAGGGTTGGATTCCTGGGTTGTTTTATAGTTAGATTGGGGAAGCTCTCTTCAATATTAGTTTCTCCCAAGATTTCGGGAGATAGTTGTCCCTCAAATCGCTTAACTGTGAGTTCTTCAGATATTTCTGATTTCCTTCTTTTAATAACATGAAGCAAATAGTCATGTGGTCAGTGAAGGATACTTACTTCTGGAAAGAACCAAATCTTAGTTCAGACTTCACTGCGATCCTTCAAATCAGATTCAGAATGGATATTCACGAAATAGTTTCCTTGAGAATTGCACAAGCTTTACATGACTATGTATGCTGTTGACAGGGAGTTGCTATGTCTGACAGTCACTCACAAATACTTGATCAAGTGGCCAAGTTAGCATTTTTCTTCCAAGTTGATAAGATTAAGGTGTAGATTGTTGTCTTCTTTTCCCCACTAGGAAGGACTGTTTGGTCCAATTCATGAAATTAATACACCTTCAGTGATTTCTCATACTAGATTAAATATAATAATTCCTGATAAATAAGATGAGGTTTGCCAGATTTTTTTCATCATTTGGATGAGTCTAAATTTAATTAACCTATGGAATTTTACCTCTGTCGTCGTTTCATGGTTTATTGCTCATATTCTTGAGTTGCATTGTCTGTAAATTTATCTCTGATATGAAAGGTACTGTTTCCCTAAAGTATGTGGCGTGGCTGAAATTTCATGAACATGTTTTTCTGTTTGACGCATTGAATTGAATCAGAAAATGCCGAGTGGGTAAATTTCTGATTTTTTTATTATTTCATGTAATTATTGTACTTGAAAGTAGTCCTTTTTTAATTTTACAGTCGAGCCTTCGGAGAAATCTGTGGAGGTTATGAGGAAGTTCTCTGAGCAATATGCTCGTCGCTCAGGAACATATTTCTGCGTTGACAAAGGAGTCACTTCTGTTGTTATCAAGGTATATGAAGCTGTTAATCCATTTCGCCATGTTTTGGGCAATGTTTTTACACAGGAGGGCGTCAACTTATATTATGAACAGCTTCTATTACCTTCTGCAACATCTTATTTTTCAGATGACTGTGACCAAGATAGCTAGTTGACTTTCAATATCTTTTTATCTTATGCTGGAAGGTCGTGCCACAATGCTTCTTTCAGTTATATGTTGATCAGATAACTTTACTCAAAATCAAGTCATGTTTGGTTGAGATGCTGTGCGAGTTAAATCAAGAGTTAGCGGTCAACACGGGGATTTGTTGTGTAGTTTCAATTTTTGATGTCGTGATTGATCAGCCAAGGGCTGAATCAGGTCTGTTTTGGATACTCCAGGAGTTTGCTGATGTGACCAATTCAAGATCTCCCAAATGGTCTCTGGACAGGGTGATGGGGCATGAAAAAGTTCTCAGTTCTATTTGATTGGCTGATTTTGGCCAACTGATCGAAACCCAATCTGACCAATCTGATCAGTCTAATGTCTAGTATGATATAAATCATTATGCTTGTTGCACCCGAAAACGAGAAAACCGCATCCCCTTTCAATAGTCTGCATAGATTGGTAGTATCTCTTTAGTTCATAAAGGATACGAATATATGTAAATTTTAATTAGACATGCCATTGCATTCAGCTGCCTCGTTCACACTCCCAATGTGACAAAGTGGAAAATGGGCTGGCTGGGATACTGGAGGCAGTAGGACGTGATGTTGCAGAGGGCAACAAATTGGAAGGATACACTGGGAAGGGGAGATAATCTATGTGGTAGAAACAGGGAGATGAAGGGTACAGATGGGAGGAGACAAATAGTAACAGGCGGCTGGGATGATTGCAAGCAGGTCGTCTTCTTTTTAATATGTTCTTTTGGTAAGAGGAGGTAGTTGAAAGGTTCAATCCACGTGAAAAAGCTCAAATGATGGAGAAACATTAGATGGGCTTGATTTTGTAAATGAATGTTGTGACATGGTCAAATCTTTCTGGTCCTGTTTATCTGATCTGTATTCAGTGATGTAAGTCCATCTATGATACCTATTTCCTCTAAGAGGTAGATGTTCGGAATATTATCTAGAACAAGTTATTTATGAATGCCCTAAATGATTATATGGAGTAAAATGGTTGTCCATTGATGACAGTTTTTACCAAGGATAAAACTGGATTCTCTTCTGGCTATTACATGATTTTGGTTTTCTTTCTGGTCGTCTTTATTTCTGTGATTACCTTGGAGGCCTAAAAGAATAAAACTTTAAATAGGGCTTGGCTGAGCACAGGGATTCCCTCGGAGCGCCACTGTGTCCCTGCAGGTAAATAATTTTTTATTTCACTTTAGTCTCTTGTTTTGTTCTTCTCTTTATTTTTTTCTTATTTTTTCAGGAATTTTTTAATTCTAGTTTAAATATAAGCTGCACTCAAAATGCCTTGAAATTTCAGGCATTATGATGATAAGGCTGCTGAAGCATCACAAGGATTTTGGAACTGCCCGTGTGTTCCCATGCGTGAAAGGTCAGCAAGATCATCACGAAGCCTTTCTTATCATGAAACCTTTCCACTTAAATCCTCATTGAGGAAATAATTTCTCTTAGAAATTTTAGTTTATATGAAAACCCTGAAAATATGTTGATATATTGTTTCCTCTAAGTGTTTCTTGGCCACATTAAAAAAACTGAAGAATAGATGCAATGATACGAAAAATTGGGAAACTCTGTAGTTCTGGTCCTTCCATTGCTAATCCTTGAAAATTTTTCGGATGCTCTTCATAATTTCAAGGTTTTGATTTGTCTGCTGTTGTCCACAGTCGAATGGGCACAACGGATGGATAGGATCCCAACTAATGTTTAATTTTTTTTAATTGCAGGAAGGAGTGTCATTGCATGCTTTTTCTAACTCCAGAAAATGATTTCGCGGGGTCAGACCAGGTGATGATTTAATAGCCTCTTAACGCTGCTAGCCATTGTTACCGATATCTACTTGATTTATTTTAGGGTAAACTTTATGACTCACAAATAAAAATAACAAGGCTGTCCAGACTAAAATCAGCAAGAAATGAGTAAAGTACGGTTACATTTTTAATAACATGGTTTACTTATCCCACTTTAAGTTCTTGGAATATTCTAATATTATGGAAGGAAGAGTTCTTCATACTGGTATTGGCCATCTTTAAATACATAATGAGCGTTTGGAGAAGGAAACAAAGAGAAACCTGTGTTCATTGGGTGTCATGCATACTTGATTAATAAATCTAAAAAGTAAATAGTAAGAACTTGGTCTTTTCCGGGGTTTAAGTTGCATCATGACAGTTAATCTCTCTAGCTTTGCCAGTCTAAACCCTCAAGTTTCTTCATTAGATCGAGTGCCCTTTCTATAGTTCATTTGTGACACTAGTTTTGGTTGACATATTTTTTAAGAGATTCATTAGTGGTTAGAAATCTGGGGAACTGATGACTAGGTTCTTTCAGGTTTTGGGAAGATTAACCTAGTCAGTCACCAGTAGGCCGTAAAAAGATTCATTAGTGGTGAATTGGTATGAACCCTTTTTTGTTTGACTTCATATTTGGTGAGTGAACTCTACATCAAGTCCTTGTGCTGATAGAACAGGGTATAATTTATGATGTTGGGGCTCCTCACTGTAGTCCGCTCTTCCAAAACAACTTTTCCTTAGGGTAAACCCTAACCCTATTACAAAATAAAAACTTATAACTTTAGGGCATGAGCATGCAAGTTCAGCAGATTCACTACTTTAATGCCTCGATTACTACTTGTTCCATGCTATCTTGTCATTCTAGACATGGCTACAGATGCCTAAGATAGTCACTGATTCATACAATACGGTCAATGAAAAAAATATTCCAGTCCAACACCTGCTTCTAAGTAATCCCTAATTCTTACAATGAGATCAATGGACAGAATCTTCCAACCTTGAATAGGGAAGGCTGTGTAGAGTGTGGAAGGCTTTTACAATGATGGCTACCTGATAAAAATGCGATTTTACTTCATACACAAGGCATGCTCTTACATGGCCAACAAAATACATTTTTCAAATCCTCAAAGGGGTGGAAAATTCTTAGCAAAATCAATCGGAAAATTTCTGCCTTGCATTTGTATTCCACAATTAGTTAGGATATTCTTCTTGAAGATTATGCATTTTTTGGGTGAGGCCCATCCATTGATCTACTACTGATTAATTAATTTAATTTTTGCTGCAGACAATCTCCTTGGAGGAGATTAAGGAGACAACGGCCAACTACTAATGGCCATTGTAAATTCTCTACTTATTAAGCCATGGCTCTCTAATGGTGTTATCATCTGTTCATGGGCTTATTTCCAAAACTTTGTATTTTGTTTCTTTCCTATGGCAAGTCTTTTACTGTAAATTTCGGATCAATGGTGTTCAATGTGATACTGCAATGGAAATAATGCATGGAGTGACAAACAAAAAGAGACTTAGAAGAATAGTTCACGTAAATATTAATAATATTTAGAACAATATGCAAAATAATAATTCAGATGGTGAAATAATCTGAATAAATTAATTCAACCATGAATCATGAATGTACTAGATGAATCTCACTTGGACATTGAATAGTATTAGCTTGAATTATAATTAAATGATTTTATATTTTGTCACATATAAAAGTATATTCAAGATTAAACAGAACTTGGTCTTTTAATTTATCCTATAATCATTTGTTATCATCAAAACATGATATATTTAGTGCTCCAACACGTAATTTATCACTTTATATGTTCTCTAGTTTATCATAATTAAAACTATACATGTATAACAAGGCGAACCTCCCTTTATGATAGTGACAAAACTCACAAAAGTGAAAATTATAATAGAGATAAAAATATCAGTTGTTGGAGTGATGCTTGATGAATAGACCTTGTAAATTTTAAAAATGCAGATTGTAGAATATGCATGAAAGCTATTTCTAGAGGACCTATTATAGAATAAAAAAGGAATCTCAACCATTCATGAAAAGCTAGATCCGTTTGAAAAGAACAAAGTCTAGACCTAGATAATCAAATATATGTATAATTTGAATCAATATGGCATTCAAAAACGAGTTGGATTAGAGAGGTTTGTACAAATTAGACACAAGAGCCCAAGGGAATACATAAAAAGAAGAAATACTCTATGGTGAAACATATGTACGAATGTATATACTGAATACAATTAGAATACATTTATTACATACATGTATAAAGGACATAAAGCTATATAAATGCTTTAACAATAAAATATATTTTGAGTGTTTTTCCAAATAATGAATAAATATAATTTCTATGTCCATCAGCTCTTTGGTTGTATAAATCTAGGGTTTTTAATGAAAAACAGGTTCAATTTGAACTAGACAACAACCTTCACTGAAACAAAGAAAACTCATACAATGGTGATTTAGAAATACGTTGAGGACATTAGATTTTGATCAACGAAGAAATTATGTATAATGAATATGAAATAATAAAAACATGAATGAGAAATGCATATGATGGGCAAGTAGAATTTTCTCCTTAGATTATAAATAAATAGATCAGAAGTGTATTATGCAATTATTTGAAATATGTAAATTGGTTTTTCAACAAGTATGATATAAAAGAAGATAACAGATGAAACTCCAGAAGATATCAATATCAAGTTGAATACGTATGAGAATGGAAATTCAATTCACCTAAAATGTTATAGATAATTAGTTAGATCATTGTTATATTTAATGGCTTCTGACCGAATATTATGTATATTATGTGTTATAGATTTCAAAGCAATGTAAAAAATCATGTTTAACAATATTTAGTCAGATAATTAAGTACTTATTCTATTCATTTTGGACATTATAGATAAATACATTTCTTCAAAAACATATATCATAGGATATTAGGGAGACAACGACCAACTTTTAGTGGCCATTGTAAATTCTCCATTAGTTGCATTGTGGCTCTCTAATAGTGTCTCATCAAATGATGGGCTATTTCCAAAGCACTGTAATATGCTAGTTTACCAGTGTCTTTTAATGTAAATCTCAAATAAATGATGTGTTTAATGTGATGCCTTGACAAAACGCTTAAGAGTGAATGACCAAAAGATGAAAGTAGAACTCATCAAATAGGAGAATGCACATGCATACAATTAGATTTAGGGTTCTCAATCTTCTCTAATACAAAACTTGGTAGAAAATGGGTACTTGTAGATTTGCCAACAAAAAATCACATATGTTTGTCCTTAGAATAATTGAGATGTGGTTGCCCTTCAAGTTCTACATGCAATATGTTCTCTACTTGCAAAGGGCAGATGTTCATATCTCCTATAGTGTCTTTGCATAAAAGATTAATGGAGGCTAAACCTTTTTGATCGTGTGGGTGCATGAATGCTTAGAAAATTTTGATGATATTTCACTTGTAACAAAATGTTGTTGAGAATTTTTGGTGTCAATATCAGAAATTGATGTGTTATTGAAGCATGTTCTGAAAGCTCATCTTATCTCTGGAAGAGGTTCTAATGAAGCACTTATTCTTTAGAACTATTTTATAGAATATTTATTCCTTACAATAGTTCTAAAGGCCCCTTTGTAGCCCAAGAGGTAATTACAGTTCAATTGGATCAATTTATTTTCAAGTTCTCTTCTTCTATGATAGTTTTTAACCTTTGCTGGTGGATTTCAACTTATTCTATGAATTCAGGGACCATTATGATCTTGTTGACTTGGAATCAATGTCTTGTTGACTCAAGGGGTGAAGATTCTTCATTCTATGGACTCGAGATGAAGGATCTTGATATAAGTCATATTTTTGTGCACAAGAACTGGATTTCTATTTGTCTCAAAGTAAGTTGTGAAAAATCATTAAAATCATCATCAAATCAACATTTTCATTGCGTCAATTTTCCTTGACCATGTAAGTTTTTGAATCATGCAATGGGATGAAAGATATGTTTAATGTGCATTTTTGACATATGAACCTTTCATCATTCCTGATGTCATTGAATTGAGTAAATTGTTGACTATCAATACACAATGTATTTTGAGAAATTTTATGTGTTATTATGGTTTTATAGTTGTGAAATAAATGTTTGATCATCTAATATATATCATTTATTAGTAATAGGTATTTCTAGGTTCTAAAAAAAATTTATTCACATTAAATCTTATGATGAGTTGAGATTGGGATGTTTTTAGGCCCAGTCTACTCAATCAAAAATAGATGTATAATTTATGATTAATTTATGGTTCACCAAATAAATGTAGAAATGATGAGTCAGGTTGTCTCCACAAGAAATTGGGATGATGTTTTGATTAATCTTTATTAAGATGATAAAGATGAAATGTGGGAACACAAGGTTTTATTTTTCAATAAATATTCTCCAATACATGGACATGAACTTAACTGAATAAGATGTTTGTGTGTAAAATTATCATTTACAATTGTGTTCTGTATTCATCATTATGAGTGTAAAACTCATGTAACTCGTATGAATTGAGAGGAGAAACTAGGTGAGCAACATTATGTGTTTTAAAATGAAAGAACCTTGGATTCTTATAGAACATTATTTAATTACTGAAGGATATCATGTAAACATTCTTCAAATTCTCATGATTTTTTTTAATGTATTTTTTAGATTTCAGGTTGCATTTAGTTGAATAAAGAGAGCATTGAATTTATTGACTTTAACTCTTATTTCAGTCAGCTCTGTCTAAGATCTTTAATTTCCTGCTTAAATCTAAAGTCATATAAATTTTCTATATCAATCAATATAAGACTCAAATATTTTTAAAGTGATTTTGCCCCCTACCTACATCACAATCACAATTGACAGTTATTGAGTTTAGCTCTGTTAGATTCTTCTAATTTTCTTTTAGGTTTTGTAATCTAAAGGCCATCAATTTATTAAGAGATTAACCCCTCAAGTGATTGTAGAATATTAATCACAATTTTATCACAAAATTAATGATGAATAATGTTATGATTGAAAACGTTTAACTTGAAAATCATCTGAACAATTGATGAAGAAGATGATGTTGTAGTTTTAAATTTTATGTTCCTCGTCTCATATGGATGTAGATAGAAGATGGAAGTCAATGAAACTTGAATCTTTGTAGAGGAATAACTTTGAATGTGAAACAATAATTCTCCAACTTGTCATTTTTGTGAAATTTCACTAATAACTTTCAATTTACCTCAATAGAGTACTTGAATCATAGAGGGGTAAAGACTTGTTGTAAACTAATTGGTCTTTTACAAGAAATTTTATAAATATAAATTAAATTTAATTTTTTTCTAAATTCCTGTGATCTCATAATGTCTATTTTATCAAAATATAAAAAATTTGAATGGCTAAAAAATCAATACAATATGGTAGTTAATGATTAGGACATCATTTAAAATAAATCAATATATAGTTTTCAAAATATATCTTTCATATTCTAAGCATATCTTGTCCAATTATTTTAAGAGTTTGGTACTTGTAAAATAGAAATCATAGTATATATCAAGATAAAATGAGAACTTAGTAATCAAACCTTATCAAAATTAGCCCAAGTAATATATGACTATCAGCTGAGTACCTTTATTCATATATCAATACATAAAAGCCTTAGTGGCTTAAAAAGTTCAAAATCATTTTCTAATGTGAATTAATTAATATTTTAAAAAATTCTTTGTGGTAGAAGAGTATCTTGATACCAGTTGATTAGTTTGATATATAAATTATTTGGAAGTAATGATGGAACATCATGAGTATAGGAGAGGGGAGGGAGCCCTACACACACCCAGACAAGTGAGAGGTGGAGAGGCCAATGGATATGAGAGTGAGGAGGGGGCATGGACTGGGAGACAGGGGAGGGAGAGCGAGAGAGAGATGCCTTTTCACATTAAGTACTGAGAATCTCAATAGTCATCTTCACCTCTATAAAAGAGGATTCCTGACACCAATTTTAAAAATGAATGCAATAGAAAATGTAGGGCCTAAAAGTTCATTATCCTTTCACTTCATCTTTCTTGTGTTCTCTTCATTATAGTCTCCTCTGCTTCTACTATCTTTCTTTCATTGTCCGGTGTGCAGAACAAGACAGTCATGTTGCTCAATGCTGCATCTGTGGGATAAATGGAGCAAGAAGCGCAGAATGTAAGAGAGCAAAAAACCCAACATCGGGTTAGGTGTTGATTGAGACTATTTTATGCACAAGAATTTACTTTTCCTGCAGCACAAAAAGCACTGCCTCTCTGGGGTCACATAGACAGTGAGGAAGCCAACCAAGATGCAGCAGAGGCCCAAGCTGCCACTGATGTCACTGATGGCAGCAGAGTGATGGCGGAAGCTCAACTTCCACCGCCGCAGGATCTACTTCAGCTGCACCAGCTGCTGTATTGTGTCCACCTTCTTCACCGCACTTGACATTTCCTCCAGAAGATCAGATAGCCCTTCCCCTCCTCTTCTCTTCTCCCTACCCATTCCTTTCTCTAGCGAGCTTCATAAACACAAAGAAATAAGAAAGGGAATGGAATCACTTGGATCTCTGGGGAGGGCTACGATTTAAATGTGCATTATTTCAATTATATTTTCTTCTAGGTCCTGGTAACATATTATGTTTAAATATATGTCCTCTATTGCGGCCACTTTAAAAATGTGAAGTTGACAACAATATTAGATATAAAATTCTATATGTGGCTAAGGTTGGGCCAATGAATTGATACTGTCAATCAGAAATCCAACCGCTCAGTGGGGGTCTCCCTTAAATGATGGAATGTTCTGAATTAGATCATTTGGCATGGTTCCTAAATCTTTGGCTACTATTGTAAAGGGAGTGCAATCTGATAACTTGTAAAATTTAGATATTAATCTATTATCAAATCAAAGAGAATAATGTATATTTGAGAAGTCTTTCACAAGTTATCATGTTAATTAATTTATTTTTTATTTAAATGAACCTCTCTAAATCTTGATTTTAAATTGATATTTTATGAATAAAAAGAAAATTTATGAGAATTTATTTCATATATTGAGGGTTAATCCTCATTTATTTCATTTTAAAAATAAAATCTTATTGTACTTAATTTTATGATTAATTGAAATATATTTTATATATTTTTTTCAAAATTTTTAGGTATTAAAATAATTAAAAAAATGGACACAACACTAGCAAGCTTGATGCAGGCCAAAGGTCACACCAAGTTTGGAAGTGGGCCCAGAATGCACACTGGGTATCATAGGAGTTGGGTTTAGGCTGTATTCATCATCTCCTTGGTTGTTGTGAGCCGAGGGTGGGACCTAGATCTCACTAGGAGTTGAGGTTGGAACTTGAATCAACCCTTCAAAAGATGGTGTTGATCATTAATGAGTAAAGGGGACCCTTAATATATATTTTTAGATTTCTAGAAATCTTTTGATGTGCAACTAAAGTGGTCTTTATTTTCTTTCAGATGTAATGGTAGAGAAATAGTAGCAGCTAGATTCGATACACTAGATGATGCCATGTTGCAATCAACGTAACTCGATAAGTTAACTCTAGATCAAATAGCGGCTACTACCAAATCCAATGATCTAAGAGACACCACGTCACCACCCACCATTGCACCAAAAGCAGCTGCCGATCTAATGGTGGCAATAGTTGTATCCGACACACAAGAATATGTTATGTTGTAGTTGTCGTCATATGAGAAATAGTGTCAGATCCAACGGCAACCGCTATCAGATCCAATGCACCAGAAGGGGACACGTCACCAAATGCCAACATGTGTTGTGGCAGGCACATGGATCTTGATAAAGGATGCACAAAGGGAGCGAGAGGTGGAATTGATTCAATGGTGATTATTGGGCCATGTCAGCCCTCTTCAAAGCAAAATGACGACGTGAGGATCCAACGATCTTCATTGAGCTACGTGTTGGAGACTATATTTACAAATATCTTATTATATGATAAAATAGATAATATCAATTATTCTCTCGCACACATGGATGGTATATTTGTAAATATCAATTATCATTTGGTAAAACATATAATATAATTATTACTACATGAGAAAAGGGAAAAATGCCAAAAAAATTAGAGAAAAATCATAAAAAGGGTAGAAAATAGGAAGTTAAAATAGAAAATGTGATTTTTAGATCTAGGGAACAAAAAAAAGGAAGAGGAGAGAGAAAGGGAGCCTTTTTTTGAGTTATTCTTGAGAAAAAACATTGTTCTTTTTTTTTTATACGAAAAAAGAAATATGAAGAGTGCATCATTGATTTTGATTATTATTTTCTCCCTTTTTCACCTTAAAATTCATTCCATTGAACTAGATGTAAGATTGAGAAGTGCTACCTAGAGGTTGACATTAAGCCATACATTCTAAGGGTTATAAGTTTAATTTTTAAAAGAGTTTTCATTATTTTATTATTTGATTTGTGAAATAATTTTATTTTCTTATGTTTAATCATTTATTTACTTGTTTCTCTTTTTATCATTCCAAAGAATATTTTTTTCATTATTTTTAATTCATTTACATTTTAAATTCGTATTTTTATTTATTTTCTATTTTATTTCCTTTATTACTTTGAATATCATTTTAAATCTTCATATAAATTTCATAATCCTTTAAACTAGAGAATAAAAGTATTTTTAAAAGCCTTCCCTAAGGAGACGACCCAATTCACCACTATATTCATAAAAGATTATTTTTTGGTGAATCTAGTTCTATACTTTATTAAAATTGATTGATGTTTCTAATAGCGACTTAGAGTCACATCAATTTATGGTGCCATTAGTAGGGAAGGTAATTTTGAAAATCTTAATTATCTATGGAAATTTCTTTTTCTATTTTTCTATTCTTTCTTTTCATATCTCATTTTTATATAAAAAAAACAAATTGTGAATTAATATTGCATGCTAGGAAGGAGGTCATTGAAACCCAAATTAGTAGAACTACCTATATCTAGAGTTAATCACCTCCTAATTTACTTAATTCATGAAAAGTGAAGGAAAATAGATAAAACCCTAGGCCTATTAGTGATTATATTAATCCACCATATGTACTTGATTTTTTGCAGCAACCTATTTTTAAGCATGATTTAAATTAAGAAATTTTCAGTTGATGCCTAGATTTTATGATAAAAATATTGAAGATCCTTATGATCATTTGTAAGAACTTAAGATTTGTGGGACTGTCAAAGAGGTTGATGATGAATTAAAATTAAAATCTTTATTTTTCTTTGAAAAGCGATACTAGCTATTGGATTCTACTTTAAAAAAGGAGATAAAATCATGGCCTGATTTAGTGTAGGAATTTTTGAAAAAATTTTATCATAGGGAGAAAACTATGTTGATGAGAAAGAATAATATGAGTTTTACACAAAATAGCAATGAACCTTTATATGAAGCATAATATAGATTCAAAGCTAAAATGAGAAGATGTCCTCATCATGGTATTTCTAAATGACAAATAATTCAAATGTTTTATGATGGTTTATGTTCAGCCAGTAAGAAAATGATTGATGCATCATGTGGTGACACACTTATGAATAAAAATGCAGATGAGAGATATTCTTTCTTAGAAGAACTTAGTGAGAACTCTTCTAATATGTATCTTCATCTTTTTTTGATAGATCTAAGGGTGGAATTTATGAGATTAGAAATTCAGAGGATAAAAAAATGGAAGAGTGAATTTGATGAGCTGAATTCTAAGATAGAAAAAATTCTTACTTTTTAGGAAAAATTTAAGAGACAAACTTGCACAATTTTTTCAAGTTTGAATTATGCTGAAAATGAATGTCTTCAAATTATTTCTCCATCATATGCATATGAACAAGTTCAATTAGCTCAAGGTTTTAATAAACCTAACTATAATCTCGTGCAGAATTCTTATAACCTTATATGGAGAAATCATCTAAATTTTTTATGGAAAAATCGAAACATCTTTAGTAGACAAACATCTTCTAATTATCCTAACATACAGGTTAGACCTTAGTAACAAACATTTCCATCCATGCAAGGTCAGCCATATCCATCAAATTTTTAAACACACCCATCATTAGGTCAAGGACAACAAGTCATGAGAAACAATCAAGATATTGATAATAAAGTGAGTGGTTTACAATAAATCATGATTTAGCAACAACAAACAATTATTGTAACGACAAAAAACCCAACAACAAGCCATTCAACAATTGTTGCACCAATAACAACAAAATCAACCCATACGTCTACTCACACAAAAATTACATGCAAGTCAACAATTTAGACCAAGTGGAAGCTAGCTACTAAGTCAACTCGTAGCCAATTCACAAAATCATCTTAGTTTTTAACATCAAACTAACATGATAAATTTAGGTTTTGAAGAATCTTTTGTACCATCTCAAATGGAAGACACAAAGGCCATTTCTCATCTGCAAAATGGGAAGGTATTGAGTGATTCATACCAACAAGGAGGATGGAAGAAACCTCTCTTCTATGGACAAAAATTTAGAAGATAAAAAAAAATTATAGAGGAGATGATGATTTTAATGATAATGAAGAGGTTGAAAAATCAAAGGTTCAAGCAAATATTGATCTTGAAAAATATGTTCCCCTTACACCTTTCCTCATGCATTAAAATCAAAAGTTGAAAAGGGATTATTGCATAATGAGGAGCTAATGAAATTTTTTGAAAAAGTGCAGGTCAAGATTCTTCTCTTTGATGCCATCAAGTATGTACCAAGTTATGCAAAATTTTTGAAGGAGATGTGTACACTTAAAAGAGAAAAGAGAATCACTCTTTCATCAAAAGTGTAATTATTCTTGATCAGTTACCTATGAAATGTAAAGTTCTAGAGACACATCAAATCCCTTATGAAATTGGTGGTACTAGTTTTGATAATGCATTGCTTGATTTAGGTGCTAGTGTTACCTATTGCCTTTGCTGAACATTTTAGGATTAGTGAGCTCAAATCAGCCTCTACAATTCTTCAATTTGTAGATAGATTCACTAAGAAACCTAGAGGAATATTAAAATATGTAATTGTCAAAGTAGGTCAATGTTATTTTCCCCTTGACTTTCTGATTTTAGACATGACATTGTCACATGAATTAGAACAAATGTCTATCATTTTATGACACCCATTTCTTGCTACAACAAAAGAAAATATTAATTGTGAGACCAAAATATTAGATATTTTCTTTGGAGAACATCAAAAGTCTCTTAATATTTTTAGAGAAATGAATTATCCAAAGGGAGAAAAATATTATTCTGATATTGACAAGATTGATACTTTTCTTGATAATATAATTTTACATGATAAAATATTTGATTTATATTCTACAACCCATGTGAAGAAGAAATTTTGTCTAAAATTAGATCTCAAACCTTTGTCTAAAAGTCTGAAATATGTTTTTCGAAGTCTAGAAAATATTAACCCTGTCACTATTACAACAAACTTGACTTCTACCCAAAAATCATGTTTGATTGATGTTTTATCATCATGTAAGAATGCAATTAGGTAAAATATTTCTAATCTTAATGGTATAAATCAAGAAACTTTCATGAATATCATCTATTTAGAGGAAGATGCAAGACCTAGGTGTGAGATTTAAAGGAGATTAAATCTCAATATGAAAGATGTCGTTAAAGATGTGATAATTAAATGGTTAAATGCTGGTTTTATTTATCACATTTTGTCACAAAAAATGGGTGAGTCCAATTTAGTTCTTACCAAAGAAAGGATGACTCATCATCATCAAGGACAAAGAGGAAAAAGAAATTCAAGTAAGGCTCTCAACTAATGGCGTGTATGGATTGAATTTAGAAAATTAAGCAGCTACTATGGTAACAGCTGGTGTCTTCATGATAGCAAGGTGCTCCCCTTTATTTGTATACCCACCTATGGCTTTGATTGTTATAACTTTTGCACCTCCAACGATAATTGATCCCAACTAAAAACTGAGAAGCTCTTCATTTTTTTTAAGGACAAAGTAGGTCCACTACCGCATCAAGAGCAATAGCACGGCATGAGAAAAACTTTCTACGACCCAAGTAAGAAAGGTCCATACCCTAGGAGCTGGATGCACAATTTTGGCGCCTACTTTGCAGATACGGATGTGTTTGAAACGAAGGGCGAAGAGGGAACCCACACCAAGGGCTCCCCACAAGCTCATTCCTTAGTTTCAAACCGAGGTGGTTCCTCTGTTTCGAATAGCACATGCATAGAGAGAAGCCAACCTCTTTCAAGAGATTCGGCAGTTGGAAGAAGGGTATTTTCGTATTTGCTTGGCGGGATATTATATTATTTGAATATTGTGAAGGAACAATTGGATGTGATAGAATGAGCTTCAATGTCTGAGGTGACACTAGGATCTTGGGGATGAGAGTTGGCAGTGCGAGATGAGTTGCTAGTGCAACTAGGCAAGATCGGACTTTTTACCTGGTTTGAAGATCAGTTTGATCTTTTTGCTCTTTTTGAATAGTGTCCAAAATAGAGTAGGCCATAGTTGATGCATCACTCAAGACCATTTGGGCTTGAGATGAAGAACGAGGGGGCAGCAGCAAATCGGAGAGGGTCATGAGGGTTCAATACATTTGATTGCCCTATAAATAAAGCCATTCATTTTGAGTTTTTTTGATGGGTTTGGAATTGAGAAATCCCAACTCAATTGACAATTTTAGAAGTGGGGACAGGCGCTTGTGTTGAATTTATAAAGGGTAGGACGGGTACTGCTAACTACTTTTTACCAATTGAATTTGATCCTGCACTTGAGAATCTCCAGTAATGTGACAGAACTGGTCTCCTCGCCATCACCCCATCCTCATGTGATGGAAAATAAGTCAAATCTCGAAGACACGCTGTCATTTGCCCTCAGTAATAGTTCCATTTCATTCGCATTAGATGCCTTCTTGTCTTTGAGCTTTAGCTTAAAAATAAATAAAATAATCTTCCATGTTGCGCACTTGAGATATTAGCTCATCCCATGTGAGTAAGTTCAAGTGCCTGAGTGAGCTCGAATTGCAAGTCTGCTAGCATGCCATCAATAAATCAATCAATGAGACCAAGCCTACTTTTCTTTGTTCAACTAGGCTTGTTCACTTGACGGATCCTTGTCACTACTAGTTAGCTCCACAATACTTGGATAATAAGTTTCAAATGGTCTTTCTTCGACTTCTTCCTCCTTGGTTCTCTTTTCAAACACTCCTTTAATGGCTTCATTCGACTTCAATAGATAGAGTAGGAATGACTTGTTAAAGCTAAAGCAAAGAAAGCTAGAGCAATGTGAGGCTAGCGTTTTGAAGCACCTAGTGCTAGCGCCTTCTTTTGAAGCAGGAGCTTAGTAAAGTCAAGTACTAATATAGTTGTGGCACACTCAGGACCACACTATGGATCAAATCTTAGAGAAATTGGTAGGTAAAAAATATTTTTACTTTCCTGATGGCTATTCCAATTATAATCAAATAACCATCAATCTAAATGATCAAGAGAAGATTATGTTTATATACCCATTTGGTACTTTTGCTTTCATTAGATTGCCTTTTGGTTTATGTAATGCTCTTGTCACATTTCAGCGATGTATATTATCTATTTTTTCAGAAATAGTTAGAGAATTTTTAGAAGTACTTATGGATGATTTTCAGTCTTTAGATGTTTCTTTGATGATTGTCTTATTAATTTTGAGAAAGTATTAACCAAATGTATTGAATCAAAGTTAATTTTGAGTTGAGAGAAGATTTAGGTTGGTCTAAGCAAGATAAGGATGTGTTCTTAAAAAAGGTAAAATCTTTTCTTCTAGGATGACCTTACATTATTTTATTTAGGTCATGATCAAATTATTAGGAGATGCGTATTAGAAATAGAATATGAAAATATTCTAAACTGATTCATTCATCTCCTTGAGGTGGACAGTTTTTAGGTAATAAATAGTTACAAAAATATCACAATCTTATTTTTATTGGCCAACTCTTTTTAAAGAAGCATATAATTTTATTAAATGTTGTCTTTAATGCTAAAGATCACAAATTTATCCTAGAAAGATATGACACCTTTGCAACCTATACTTATGGTAGAAAATTTTAATTTATGAGGCATAGACTTCATGAATCTTTTTCCTAATTCATTTGGCTATGAACATATTCTTGTTGCAGTGGATTATGTTTCTAAATAGATTGAAGCTATACCTACACATACTTTTGATAATAAAGTTGTCATAAAATTTTTTAAGTCTCATATTTTCTCTCATTTTGGCTGTTCATGTGGTATTATTAGTGATAATAGTTCTCATTTTATTAACTCATAATTTAAAGCTTTATTGAAGAAATATAGAGTTACTCACAAGATTTGTACACCATATCATCCTCAATCAAATGGGTAGGTAGAAGTTTCCAATAGATATATCAAACAAATAATTCAAAAGGTAATTTGTGTTGGTAGAAAAGAATGGTTATTAAAGTTTGATGATGCTTTATGGGTTTATAGAACATCATATAAAACTCCTCTTAGTATGTCACCATTTAGATTAGTTTTGAAAAAATCATGTCATTTACTTGTGAAAATTAGAACATAGAGCTTATCGGGCAATCAAATAATTAAATACTAGCTTATAAGAGGCTGGACATCATAGACCTCTTCAATTATTTAAATTAGAAGAGCTTAGAAATGAGGCTTACGAAAATTATCATATTTATAAATCTCTCATGAAAGCTTATCATGGTAAACATATTATAAGAAAATCATTTAGGTTGGTCAAAAGTTATGGCTTTTCAATTCAAGATTACTTTTCTTTCCTATAAAATTAAATCAAGATAGGATAGCACTTACATTGTTGTTAATGTTGAAAATAGTGGGTTGTAAAAATTAGTGACCCAAGAGATGGATGAAGGTTTGTAATCAACAATCAAAGGCTCAAACCATACATAGAGCATGATCCACCGAGCCTATATTAGTAATTGAATTTATAGACTTTGAGCATCATTATGTCAAATTAAAGACATAAGCAAGTGTTTAATTGGGAGGAAATCTAATAATGTTTATTTTTTAAATTTTCATTTGTCTTTAGATTGATTTATTTTAGTTCAAAAGATAATTTTCTTTTTTGCAATTTTTATCTACTTCAATAAATAAGATATTAACTCTCCATTTTTCCATATTTCATCCAACATGCTATACTTTTATTTGAAAATTTTAACATCCTTATATTTTAGCTAATGATTTCTCTTTTTAGATAATTTAAGGGACTGATTGGATATCATCAACAAAAAATTTAAGGATCTAAACAATCATCTATGACTATTCAACGAGTTTTTCTAAATTTTTCTTCTTGATATTTCATACTTGAAATAAATGCTATGGTGGTTATTTCTTTTATAATCTCAATAGCATGTTTTATTGGGGACAATAAAAAGACTAAGTTGAGGGGTAAGGAGAAAATTTAGAAAACTAAAATATACAATTTAGTACATGAAATTGAGTTTATAGAAAATTATTTTTATGATTTATTCATATTAATTAGGAAATATTAAAATAAATAATATATCATGGATTACTCTATGGATTGATTTATAGATGAGCAAGATGAAGAAATTAATTTATGTTGTAAGTTATATGTCAAGCTAAAGGTTCAAATATTTCCTTAGGTGAGTAAAAAATATGGAAGTGAATTGAGACACACATCTCAAACTCATAGTTATATTTATTATTTTTTGATTCTTAGAATTCTTATCTTGTTCGTTCACCTCTCATGATCTAGTGTGACTAAACCTTATATGAAAATTATATGAGATAGATCTTTTGTCAATTTCTTTGGCAACTAATATTTATGATAGAGTGAAGCCTCCTGAACCATAGAGGGATAAAAAACCTCTTTGGGGAAATAAGTTGCTTGTCTAATTAGGGAAACACATGGAAAGAATATTACAATTATTTGTAATAAAAATATGTTGAAGTTGAAGAAAGCACATGCAGTATGTTGTGAAATATCAGGGTATCTCTCTCGTAACAAATATTTAAAGTGAAAAAAAAATTATTGAAAAAGGTTGAACCAAAACAAAACATAGGGGGTGTGCTATGAGACACCTGAGTATTCCTCTCATAGTAAGTACTAAGAATAAAACCCTATTGATTATTACATGATTTTTGAAAATTACTTTCCATGTGCCTTAGACATTTTATATATAGTCATTTATATACAAGATTTGACACAATTTCTATCTCATGCATATCTTTTATAGTGTAAGGTATCTATCAATGATATTTCTTGATGAGGTGAATTATTTTATTTATTTATATAGTAAAATTATTATTATATGTAGAGTATTGAGAATATGCTTAAGATCATGAAAATGTTTGAAATATATACCTTGGAAGATATTTTGATAGCAAAGATAGTTTTATTACCTACCTTTGGCATAGATCATATAATCATTTAAGAAGGTTGTTTCACATTAGCTTTGATATATAATTGATTCATGATTACTTAATGATGTTTCTTGATTTTTTAAGACATGTTTTATTTTCGTTGCTAAGAGACTAGCAATGATTCAAGCTGAGGGGTGTGATAACTTGTGAAAATTGTATGCATATTTGAGAAGTATTTCACAAGTTATTATATTAATTATTTTATTTTTCATTTAAATAAACCTATCTATTTTTCGATTTAAATTGATATTTTATGAATAAAAATTAATTTTATTTCATATCTCAATGGTTAATTTTATTTCATATCTCGCTCCTCTTCATCTGTCACACATAAGGGGTTTGAGAAGGGGAAGAAAGGGGGTTAAAAATTGTTGTGAATGCTACTGCCGCCGCCGTGCTCGACTCCCCCTATGCCTGTCACGCATTAGGGAAGCTCGCAGCAACCATCGTCGCCATTGCCACCTCAGCCATTTTGTGGGGAACAAGCTCTGTCTACCGTAGCTCGTAGCTTCTGTCACCGTCTCCATGCCGCCGTGCCACCGCTTCGCCATCACCGTCTCCACCTGTCACACGGAGAGGCTAGCTGTCGCTGTGCCCTAGCCATCTCCACGCTGCCGTGCCACCGCTTCGCCGTCACTGTCTCCGCTTGTCACACAGAGAGGCCAGCCGTTGCCGTGCCCTAGCCGTCGTGGTCTGCCCAATCCCCCCTCTCTCTCCTTCTCTTCTCTTTTAACCCCCCAATGAAATGGGTTGGGTATTGGGCTTGATGGTGGGCATGTGTAATCAGCCCACTATCTTGCCCAATATAAGTCTAACAAAATTACAATAAATTCAGGACATTCTAACTTTCATTCTTCTAATTTTTCTGCAACCCAAGAAAATATTTCTCAAGGTACTCACCCGGGATATTCATGTTAGCATAAATTAAATCACTAAAACATTTCTCAAGAATAGTACTCAAATGAGATAATTTTGATGCAATGAGTTATAAAATGCATTTTATCATTTTTTCATATAATCTCATTGTATTTAACATCAATTAATGTGACATTTCTAATCATTTTCATTGATTAACATAGATAAATGACACATTATCAGTAGCCACTATCAAATCTAATGCACTAGAAGGGGAAACATCACCAAATGCCAACACATGTTGTGGCGAGCACATGAATCTTGATAAAGCATGTGTAAAAGGAGTGAGAAGCGATGGGGATTTGACAATGATTATTGGGCCATGTCACCCCTCTTCAAAATACAATCGATGGCGTGATGATCCAATAGTCTTCATTGAGCCACATGTTAGAGAATATATTTAAAAATATTAATTATTGTTAGGTAAAAATAGACAATATTGATTATTTTCTCACACACATAGAAGAGTATCTTTACAATATTAATTATTGTCTGGTAAAATAGATAATATTGATTATTGATATGTGAGAAAACAGAAAAATACTGAAAAATCATAAAAAATTATAAAAAATATAGCAAAAAATATAAAATTAAAATAAAAAAATACGATTTATAGATCTAAGAAACAAAAAGAAGGAAGAGGAGAGCGAAAGGGAGCATTTTTTTGAGTTTTTCTTTAGTTGTTCTTGAGAGAAAACATTGTTCTTTTTTTCATGGAAAAATAGAAATTTGAAGAGTACATCATTGATTTTGATTGTTCTCTTCTACCCTTTTTACCTTAAATTCATTCTTTTAAATTGGATGCAAGATTGAGAAGTGCTACCTAGTGGTCGACATCAAGCCATGTATTCTAAGAGTTGTAAATTTGATTTTTAATAGAGTTTTCATTATTTTCTTGTTTGATCTGTGAAACAATTTTCTCAAGTTTAATGATTTATTTACTTGTTTCTTTTCTATTTTTATTATTCCAAAATACATTTTATTTACTATTTTTAATTCATTTAAGTTTTAAATTCGTATTTACATTCATTTGTCATTTTATTTTATTTATTATTTTGAATATCAATTTAAAATTTTAAATAAATTTTATAATCCTTTAAATTAGAGAATAAAAAGATTTTTAAAAGCCTTCCTTGAGGAGATGACCTAGCTCACCACTATATCATTTAAGATTATTTTTTTGTGAATCTAGTTTTAGAAATTATTCAAATTGATTGATGATTCTAATAATGACTTAGAGTCACATCGCGATCTTCTCTTATTTGACTAAGTTATAAATATACATATTGAAATATATTTGTAAAATATATTGGTTGGGCTCCATGCACTCCCATTACTCGTAGTAAAAATATAATGAAAGACAAAAAGAAATGTTTCACATTGACAAACAAAGTCAAGTCATTGTCATGCTCGGCTTATAAAGTCAATGGCATATTCCTCTCAACATATAGAAAGATACTGGTCAATAATAGTGACCTAAACCAACTAGTCATCTTGGAGCCTCCAATAACTATTGATGTAGGCTTGTAGTGCCCTCCCACACCACATTGCACCACTCTAGAAGAATAAAAATCTCTTCATATAGGGCTGCTGACGAGTTAACAAGTTTATAAATAGAGAGCCTGTGGTGGGTTTGCCTACCAAAGACACATCTTCTTATTCTTCTTCTTCTTCTTCTGCTACTACTGCTTCTGCAATGGCTTCATGGGGTGTTGTCCCAGAAAGGCTGATAGTCATTTTTTTCATCATGGTATCGTGTTGTCTAGGATGCAAAGGGAAGGGTTGTCATGAGAACGAGGGGAAGGCTTTGCTTGAGATTAAGAAGGCAATCAACTTCCCCATTGGTTCAGCCTTGCCGGATTGGGGTTACTCAACAATAGAAGAGGGAAAAGGCTGCTGCCGCTGGTCTGGTATAAACTGTGACCCCAACACTAGTCACGTGGTTGACATCTATTTGTTGGAGGAGAGACAAAGTGTTTTGGAAGAGGCATGGTGCCCAAACCTCACCATGCTTGCAGTGTTTGAGCACCTCAAGGAGTTGAGTTTGGGGCTCAATCTCGTCCACATCCCAGAGGGTGAGTAACTTAGTCCAATCATGACAAGCAGGTGGTTCATTTACTTCTTTTCTACTTAAGACATTGTCAAGATTCAACAACAAAAATGCGGTTATTCAGTTCACTTTAGAAATATATATATAAATGTAAATATAAAAAACTCATTAGATCATGCATTTAAAAAACTTTTCTTTCTTCTCTTTCATTTTTTTGCAGCTATTTGCAACTTGAAGTTCCTAAAGGTGTTGGATTTGTCACATAACAAGCTAGAGGGTTCCATCCTATCATGTTTGTGCACCTTGAGATCCCTAAGGGTACTTGATCTATCTTCTAACAAGTTGAAGGGTTATATCCCATCATGTTTATGCAACTTGAGATCTTTGAGAAAACTCAATCTATATTCTAACAAATTGGAAGGTGACATCCCATCATGCTTCTGTACCTTGAGATTCTTGAGAGAACTCGATCTATCTTCTAATAGTTTAAGAGGCAACATTCCTTCTTGTTTCAGTAACTTTTTCTCCATGGCTGTTCTCCTCTTGTCCAACAACCACTTCCAAGGAAACTACTCATCTTGGTTGTGTAACTTGCACTCCTTGACACACCTCAGTCTATCTAGCAACAATTTCCCAAGTAGCATCCCTTCATGCCTAGGCAACTTGAATAAGCTCAAATACTTGAGTCTTGTCACTGTTGGGTTCAAGGGGACAATCCCACCCTCCATCTTTAGTAATCTAACTAACTTGGACACTCTTCAAATCAAGGTTAGCAGTTTGAAGGGGACTTTACAATTTGCAGTGTTCGCTAATCTTTCTAAACTTAAATATATCGATATCTGCTCCGAAGGTGGTTTAGAGATTGACACAGAGTACCCCATCTCTTGGGTCCCATCTTTTCAGTTGGAACATTTGTCTATATCCGACTGTCCTATTAATAGATGTAGTGGTAATAGACTTCCTACCTTCCTTTGGAACCAAGATAGAATGAGAATGTTGACTCTTACAGGCACCTCAATTTCAGGCACACCACCAAATGGACTCTTTTGCAACTCCACTTTATCATCCTTATTTCTGAGTAGGAACCAATTATCTGGCCCATTTCTTCTCCCTTGCTGTAATGCTTCTCAAAATGCTTTTCGGATTGATTTATCATTGAATAATATATATGGGTCACTGCCTGAGAATATCCCTCTTTCTTTTCCCATGTTGAGGCTTTTTATGACAAAAGGAAATGAGTTGGAAGGGCATATTCCTATGTCCTTGGGGCATGCACCCCTACTTTCACTAGATCTGAGTGAAAACAATCTATCAGGGAAGATTCCTCAAACTTTGACAAGAAATCAGAGCACACTTTGGTTTTTATGCCTATCTTTTAATCACCTTGAAGGAGAGATGCTCCCAATTGATGCTGATATGCCAAATTTAAGATATTTGATCGTCAACAACAACAATTTCGCAGGTTCACTTCTCCTAAGGCTATCCAATTTTTCTAGTCTACAAATAATTGATGCTGGATACAACAGCCTTACAGATAATTTTTCTCAAAACCTACCGTATTTTCCCGATATGAGAATACTTTCTTTGGTAGAGAATCATATTCAAGGCTACTTACCCAAACAGTTATGTGAAATGCAGTATCTACGTTCCCTAGATCTTTCTGGAAATAACTTATCAGGAAAAATATTACATTGCCTTCATAATATTTCATCTTGGAGATTAAAAAGTCCAGACAAAGGTGCACATGTATTCTTCAAATCAAAAACTTTGGTCAAGTCATGGAAATATTCTAGACCGCGAGATTTACGCCTATTATTTAAGTTGAAAAATACTATTCTTATGTACAAAGGTGATCCCCTTTGGGAGATGACTCACCTTGATTTATCAATGAACATGATTGAAGGCATCATTCCTCAAGAAATTGGAGAGCTGCAAGGACTTCATTCATTGAATTTATCAAGGAATTGCATTCAAGGTTTTGTACCAATGGCAATGGCAGGCATGGATAGCATGGAGAATTTAGATCTCTCACATAATGCTTTAAGTGGTTCCATTCCCAATGAAATGATTCGGCTCTCCTTCCTTTCAGTTTTTAGTGTTGCCTTCAACAACTTGACTGGTAGGATCCCTAATGGTATACAGTTCTTAACTTTTCCAAAAGAGAGTTATGAAGGTAACCCAGGATTATGTGGACTACCACTTGAAAAGACTTGTCCTTCTAAGAAAGAAAGAGTGAATAATATGGTAGATGAAGGAAAAGGAAAGGGAAAATCAAAAGATTGT